>VURO01044279.1:31149-51496 GCA_015108175.1 Pelvicachromis taeniatus | reverse complement strand
GGTGTTGGGGGGATGAGGGTGGAATTGGATTATGGGGGACTTATTTGTATGTGATATTGAGCACTGCAAAATAAATTCACACCTATTCAAATTGAAATCAGACCTAGGTGCATCAGATAATCCTTTTTAAGATAGTATGAACTGACAGTCCAAGCCCACACACTGGAAAGAAATAATCTACCCCTAACAAAACAGATATATAGCCTACCTTGCCAAAAGCATTTCAAGATTTTTTACAAATATTTACCAGTCAAGTACGTGCTTGATTTTTTTTTTCCTCCTAGAGGCATAAACAGTTGCATACATATTCATAGGGAATTTGAGCCTGTCTCCCAATCATCATGTCACAAAGAGTCTTAGCAAAAGCGCCTTCCCAATAGCTCAGTTTGTCGCTGGATCAGGAAACCTGATTTTGTTTTGAATCCCAGAGCCTTTTGAGACGTCAGGCTGTATCAGCGAAGAAGCCTGTGATGGCTGCAGTTATACAGCATGGCGGCTCCAGCTGCTCATGAATCTTTTTGAAATGGCTTATTTCTGAGGGAGTGTTGAGACGTAAGCCTGAAAGAAGGACAAGGTTTAGCGTGAAGATGAGCAGTGGGTAGCTGCTGCTAGGATGTGATGTGTTGGTGGTGGTGTCAGTAGTTGTGGTGAGACTGTGAGAGGCTCTAATGTGAGAAGGGATGAAGCAGAGAGAGAAAGAGAGGGTGGTGTTGGTGTCGGTGGTGGGCGGGTGGGTGTAATGCAACCTTGACATGAACCCAAACTAGATGTGAGCTTCAGACACATTTCTCCTGATGCTGCTGGCATCCATATGAGCAGCTTAGTGATTTATCTCCCCGCTGGCTGGAAGCAAGTGGGCTTGCATGATGTCCACTCTGCGCCTGTGTGCACTATAAGCCTGTGGGTCAGGTGGTGTGAGGCCATGTCTGTTGCACTGATCTCTGAGCTAATGAAGACTGTCGTAGTGTGTAGTTCTTTTTTCATCTCAAACCCTGCTGGAACATTTGGCCCATACAGATGTGACAACAGAGTGGTAAAAAACAAAAAAGCAAGTGTGGACATATTGTGAAGGCCAAGCCCTTGATGATAGAGTCACCTATTTATTTTGCTTCTGTGCCAGCCCTTTGTGCATTATACAGAGCGCTGAATTTTTTAGACCAACCCAACAGCTATTTGTCCGCAAAAAGAAAGCCTGCAAACAAATGCAGGAGGATGTTGTCCAGAAGTTTAAACATCACAGCCCTCACCCTCATTAATATTTCAGTGTCTTTGTGTCCATTACAGATTCTCCCAGTTCTCAAACTAACACTGTCCTCCTTTTTTCATCGTTTTCTGTCTTATTTCTGTGCATTTGTCCATTCACATATATTTTTATCACATCCTCACAAAAAAGCAGCATTCATTGCCAAGGACATGCTGTTTTTTATGCCAAGTGGTAAACCAACCAAATGTAAAATATATATATATATATTCTACAAAAGAATATACTGAGGACCCCACACGATATAATTCATCTTGTAGGGAAGACTATTTTATCTACAAGTATTTCCAAATGTTCATTAAAAAAACTGCAACTTTCTTTTAGTAGTTTGGCTTTTTAAGGCAAGCTTAGAGTAATATTAGGGAACAACAATCACTAGTGTGAAAGGTGTGAATGGAAGTAACTTAAAAGCTTAAAAACAAAAAATAGCCATTAGGCAACAGTACTGTTAATCTTACAATCTCCAGCACCATTAGATGAGATCATGGGTAGGAGCAGGAATGTAACGGAGTTCATTTACTCAAGTATTTTGCTGAGGTTTGATGTACTTACGTTTACATGTTTCTGCTTTTACGTCACTATATTTTGGATCCAATTACTGCAAGTTACAAAATAGTCATGTATAATTTTCTCTAGCCCGTTCATTTCTATAGAAGTCTGTACTTTTTTCAACCTTTGAACACAGACAGACTGTGACAAAAATGACAAAAAGATTAAGCTGCAATTCCACAAATGGCCACTTGGGGCTGACACCCCAAATTAAAATAAAATGTCAATTATATTTTTAGAGCCTGGTAGGAAAATGTTTTTGTTTTTGTTTTATCGAGCTGATTAACACTCAAAACTTTCAGCCAAATACAAACATTTCTCCCTTAAAAATAAATTAATATAAAATGAAAGTCCATTCATTGATGGCTATGTTCATCTTTTATACACAGTCTATGGTGTAGTTAAGCTCTGCGCCCTAGCTGTAGTAACCACCTTCTTATTTAACTCCCAGCAAAGAAGAAAAAGTGTGTTTTCCAAAAGGTAGAGCTATTGTTTTAAACAGGAAAATGAAATGAAGAGCATTATTTGCTCTAAAATAAAGAATTTTTTAAAAACCCCACAAGAGACAAAGAGAGAATAAGTTCATTGCATCATGTTGGAGGGTGGGGGCAACATCTGGACGCCTCTGGAGTCTTCTCTAAAAACCTTCCTCTATCTCCCATTGTAAAGTAGCCAGCAAACAGCCAGAGAAAAAGTTATTTGGGTTGTAATGAGTGACCTTTCCATGAAGCAGCAAACATGCATTTTTATGCCAGGGCATAAATAGCTGAGCTACATAACAATTAAGGTAACCTTTCTGTTTGAATAAGAGGCAATTGCTCAGAGAACTGAAATAACATGAATGATAAATTATTTTTGTAACCCAGTGCACAGACGGTGAAGAATAACGAACAATGAAGTGGGGGAGGGAGAAGTAGTGCCTTGTCTCAATTGTAAATCCCAGTTATAATGCCTCGTTAAAAAGATTTGGGAAGGCGAAACAGAAGCAGACACAGTCTCTCTTTCTTAAAGGTAGACAGGTCTCTGTGGGATTCATTAATGTGTGTCCCGGTGGTAGTCTTCCTCTTACAGCACAATCGCCTGGGTTAGCACCAATACTGAAATTACACCTAATTGGACAATTACTCAAACTCAGAAACCTCCTGCAATAAGCCAACAAGGCTCCTAATAAACACCTTGTCTTCTAATAAAAACAAGGAAGTCATTTGCGTCACCCATGAGGCTCGATTTTTTTTTTTTTTATCTGTGCTAAATTTATTTTTAAAATAATTGCATGTGCTGTGAATGAGAATATTAAAAAGGTTGTTGAGAAAGGGGAAAGACGATGTGTACGAGAGGGAGAGGAAGAAGGACAGCGATGCAACCCTACCTTAGGCTCAGTGTTGCAGTCTGCTCTCCTAGGGGAGAACTCATTTGTTCCACAGATAAGCGTGCTGCACACTGCACAACTCTATATTATTTCTGTAATGCCGTAACGTAATGAAATAATTACTGTTTTGTCTCTCTTTCAACCAACCAAAGCCCACCCTGCTCCCCTCTCCTTTGACCCCTCCCCCACCTGCATCAGCCACAGACATATTTCCTCCACATGTGAAACATTAATTTCACAACGACAGTCGTAATAGATTTCTGTCAGCTCTGTACTGTTCCCATTAAGGTTGCTTATAACAGCTGGTGGACAGCTACAAATTTAAAGGTGTAGCGCAAGTTATATTGCCAGCACCCACTCGCCACACACCTGTGGTAACTACTTTAAGAGGAAGTTTCAAGCTCAATTATGCACCTCCAAGCATATGCAGAATTTACTGTAGCCAAGTTTGACCTTTAAACTTGAAAAATCCTCTCCTCCCAGACGTGACTCAAAGGCTCTTTACTCACAATCGCTTTTGAACCCATCTATCCTCACCCTGACCTTTTTATGGTGTGCACCACTCTGGAAAGTTAGCAACCATTTTCACATCATTCTACTAACGTTAAACAAACAGACAGATGAATAAATAATCATAGCTGACCTCACACAACTAGGGACAGCAGTCTAACACCTCCGCTGGCAAGGGTTCACCGAAATGCCACTCTCCTGCCATAGCACATGAAGGAACGGGGAAAAAAAAGAACGAGGAAAACGACAGGAAGCGGGGATGAGAACCCACAAGAGGTGGACAGTGACAAATGGTGTGGAAAAAACAACACAGGCAGCCATCTGAAGGGAAGACAAGAGTAATACTCACAAATAATTAACTGGGTAAATATTGGAGAGCAGACTGACTAATTACTTCACACGTCTCACTGCGCTCTCATTATTGTTGCTGCTGCAGTTAACCCTTTCCTGCAAGGCGTGGCTGTGCGAAGGCCTAAACACTTTACAGGAGAGCAGATGACTTTTTTACATTTGTTACACATTCATGGAGTTGGAAAACAGAGAGGAACAAACAGGAAAAGACAGACCAGGACAAAACTCAGTTTTAAAGGCCACATTGCTGGTTTTGTGCTGTGTGTTTAGCCAGTTAATAGCAGATTGCGTGCAGGTTATTAACAGTTATTTGAGTAAAGATCATACATCCAAAACAAAGTAAGGTTCAGTTTTGGTCTTAGAGAGCTGTGGATCCAAATCTGTGTTCATTGAGTCCATTTAGGGATGTCATTACCTCCTGGGGTTCAACTGTGCCCCAAGGCTAGCTGGGGATCTTCAAAGTCATCACTGCATCAGTTGCATGGTCAACCTTAATAACTCCATCAATGATTAAAATATGTTTCTGGTGCTACTGTGAAATCTAAATGTAGCAACGTGCAAATATTGGATATTTTACTTTCCCCTTGAACTGCTGATTGGTTTCTTCAAATGCCCCTTTTCAGCTTTAACCCTCCCTTTTGTCAGTTAGATGGTGCAGATGGTGTAATAGGTGTAAGGTAAGCTAAACAGAAATGTTTAATAGCTGAATGTAAATTGGATGAATGTAAATATAGAGCTTAATCACTGCGAGGGAATTTTTATAAAAGGCTATTAAACAATATTTAGTGGCACTTCAGATGAGTTCATGTTGAACTGCTCCCTGAACTGACCACATACCTGTATCTGATTCTGATCCACAGGCGAGTGCTCTTACAAAAAGGCTCAGAGTAATGATCACAGTAATGATCATTACTGTGATCATTACTCTGATCATTTGCTAGTTTTGCACACTGTCATGACGTCTATCATAGACCTGATCTTTGAGGTCTATTCTTTTGTATCCAAATGTAAGAGATGTTACTCCTGCAAATGTAGTAAAAGGCAATTTCATCTAAATGAATAAATGTAGGTTACATTTTAAATTATGTATTAAGTCCTCACATGATTCAGAGCAAGAAATGTGTCAAATGTTTTCACTCTACTGGTTTTCACTGCACTATTACCCCCAGTGTTCACACACATGTGCAATCCAACATTACACAGATTTTGTACAAGAGCGCTGGCAGGTGAACACAGTTTATTGTCCAATCCAGTTCCCAGTGCGGTTTCATATCCACGGCTGTCAGCTGATGCATTAAAAAAGAAAACTTGATTCTATGTAAGAAATTTGCTTGAATGAGAAAACAGTGTAGATTTTACAGACACTTGGTGCAATAAATGTCTTTTAAGACCTAAAGGGAGGGGATATGTGTGTCTCAGCGCTGTTTCATCATACATTGAAGTTTCAACTAACAGTCCTCAGGTAAACTGGTGAATCGCCTCACACAAGGACGTTTCTCCAATAATCTGCAAGGCAGTGGTTAATGACAGCAGCTGTGAGGCAGGCATGCACCACTTCCAAGCTGATTTAAGTTTAACGAGCCACTCCAGAGTGCTATTGATTCAAATCTATATTTGACAGGATACACTGTGAGCATATATTAAATGGATAAGAACACTTCTTGGACACTCAGAGAGCCTTGCCAAATGGAAGAGAAAGCATTAAGCAAAGATAGGGTATCTTTTGTTGAGTGATCAGTGTTACGCCAATGTTGAGCATGTGCATCCGTGAAGCTCTTTTATGTTTTGGACATGTGCCTTTTGAAAAAGACTCTAATAAGCATCCTAAATACCAGTGAAGCATCTCATCTGCTCTCTAAATACTCCAAATGCTTTTGGATGGATTTTGTTTTAATTAATCCCAATGTTAAAATACAGTGATGAGTTTTAAGGTGACTCTAGATTCATAACTTCTTTGAAAAATACCTGCAAATCGTCACTAAAACTTTCAGATTAAAAAATTCTTTTTGTGGAAGAAGCTAAATGTGCCAGCTGCCAATGAATGTGAGCTTTACTGCATATTCAGTACAACTTTTCTGTTGAGTACCAATAAACTACCAACCAAAACGTGGCACTCTGAGCTGACAATTATCTAAAAGAAGCTTTATTATGCAAAAATAACATTGCTATTAAATACAAATAGAGTTTACATTAGTGAATCAACTGTATCCTACTAATTAGCAATGTGTTTGAATTTTATACATATTTTTACATTTATTTCATAAAATAAGAATCAGGTCAGACGACACTGCTATAAGCTGCTTTAACTATCTTTGATCAAGCTATCACAGATGTAAGTTATATTTTGTTTTTCTTTGCAAAATAATGTCCAATAATTTTATCTCACGGCAAACAAATGATAAAAGATTATTTTTAAAAAAGCTGTTATCAAGTATCAATCCTTTCAACTCTACTGGAGACTTTCTAAAATCTTCAGAAGTAACAACAGCAGAAACATTAACATCATTTATGTGGTACAACATTTCACTTGTGAGGGAGCTCTATATTCCATTTTACACGAATTATTGAGTAAGCATGCTCTGTGCAAGCTTTGAGAATTTTTGCCACGTGTTTTGAATTATTCAAATTAAATGAATGCTATCGAAAAGTCCGTCTCGAATGCTGATTGGTTGATTGGTCTATGGAGCTATGGAGACCTTGCTGAACAACTAATGTGCACTGTGTAAAGTACATTTGCGCAAACAGTAGATTTTTAGTTGCACACCTGGTGGCGAGTTCACTACTTGCTTTGGTGAAGAAGATAATGAAGTAAACAAACACCTACAGCACGTTTTATTGTACAGTAATTACATTTGAGTTGATGAAGTGTGCGATTGTTAGTTTCATGCCTGGATGACGTGGCCTACAGGAAACACAATTACTCATTAAGAGACTGCATGGCTGCTGTGGGTCAACATAATTTCAGAATATGATTGGTTTAAGCACATTTCCTGTTTTCTTATTCAACCGTACATACCAGTGAGGATGCTCATCTTCCTGCTTGACTATTAGGATGCCTCAATTAACAGTGTTTTGGGGATTTATTTTATAAATGCAAATCCTGATTTATTTTTTTAAACTCAAATCACAAAAATTAAAAAAAAAACAAAAGTGTTCATTAAAAAAACATTTCCATGACATGAGGCAGGTTAGATTAATCTCTTTTAATGGCTTAATGGAAATATGTAGTATATCCTCTTAATTAATGTGATGTTTGAGAAACAGCTCCATCAAATCAGAGTTCATTTTCTCTTTTACACTCAACAAAGACAGCCTTAGTGTAGCTAGCAGCAGCTAGAAGAAGCACTAATTTTAAGGAGCACTTAGAGAAATTGCATAGATGGGTCAATAATGTAAGGACTTCAAAATTCATGCTCTGAACCGCACCTGAATCATAACCCTGGTAAAGCAAAGGAGACTCCCGACCTGCTGCATTTCTGTTTGACAAGAGTTCGACAATCCCCACGACTGAGCAAGGCAGCAGAGGATTTGAGAGAGGAGCTGTTCTCCTCACTTTTATGATCTTTAAACCCTTTTTTTTCTGCTTCATGGCACGCTGTGTAAGATGAAATTTAAAAGAAAAAAAAAAAGCCTGCTTGATTATATGCATTTTTGAAGTGAGGATAACAAATGTTTTGAAAATCCACGATGAATTGGGATCTGTTTTCTCCACCAACCCAACTGACAGCTTCCTAATGCTGCCACATTAAAGTGGTTTTCCAGCGCGTGTGATGCAGCTTTAACTAGGTCCCGGGGGCATTGTTAGTTATCATTGCCTACTGCTGGAGTGAGCCCCGGTGAAAGCAATTTTAGCTTTCCTCCCAATCAGTGGTGCAACATGAGAGATGGCCAACGAGAACAAACGGCCCAGCTCACCACTTCCCAACGCCGATCTTATCTGAAATGCTGCTGCCGTCCCGAAAGAGCCCGCTAACGCAACAACCCACCCCCTCCCTTAAAAAGACATGAGATGGTTGGCCCCAGGCCATCCCAATTCATGCAGATATCCGTAAATTAGACTCATAGAGACAGGCCAAAACGTCCTCTGAGGGTATTAGACATGAGCACTTATGCCGCAGAACATGTGAGAGGCTTTCCGGGAGTGCAGAGGGCATGATCAAAATACATGAAAATGCCATCATGAAGTCCCACCACAGCCAAGGGTTTACATGTTTCTATTTTGGCCCGTTGTGCATGTTCTGCTACGGCATCAATACACTCATACCTACCGGCAAGGTAAATTCAAATCAAAAATAATGATTCTTTTTTACCTTCAGTCTGTGATGTATTTATTTCTTGGAATGGGAAAATCGTTTTCCAGGTAGACAGCGCTGCTCCTAGCACAGTAAAAGTGATTTGAAGTGATGTTTTAAGAGTTGTTTCTCCAAGGTCCTGAAAATAAGTGTGTTTTAGATGGATGACCTCGTAATCGTTAGGTCTCTGGTGATTAATTCTGCTAATTCTGATGTACCAATGCCGGTTATTTTATTTTATTTTTAGATACACAAGTATTGTGTGTATTTTGACCATGAGTGAGTGACTGAGTCAGTGGACACCACGTCACTGTCTAAACAACCAATTTCTCTGGTTCTCTGAACTGAATCCAAATGTGAAGGGATCAATTAATCTTAGTGGGTCCTTTATGTGTTTTATCCAAAAGCGGGGAGCAAACAAACTACAGCTGATATCATAAAAGCACACACTGACAGGCCACATGTTTGTTCCTTACAGTCCTTTATCATTAATGGTAGTTATTTGACATTACAAATGACTATAGTAGAAAAGCGTAGCGTAAGTGTTTGGATGTGCAGTCTTATGCATTATAATTCAATGGTGCTACAGCTGCAAGCAAATTCCTGTGAGTTGGTGCTGTCAAGTGCTGGTGGGAGACATCAGAGCTTCCTGTTAGGAGTGAGGCCCTGAAAGTTAAACCCTAAAATAATACGTTATGGCTGTTCTTCTGGATTTTACCTTCACCAGACAGTAGATTTTGAATAGTACTATTATGTAGTCTTCTACACAGAAAAACAAATAAGAGACTGAGTGTGAAAGAAACAGATAAAAAAGGAAAACCAAGGGAAGCTCTAGAGCTCATAAGGTTCATAAGGCATTGCCCAGTCATTCGAATGGTTGGTGGTTTGTTCCCTGGTTTCTCTGGTCTGCATGCCAAAGTGTCCTTGGGCAAGATTCAGAACCCCAAATTGCCCCCAATGCATCCACTAGTGTGTGAGTGTGTTTGTGTTAGATAAAGTGCTAAAAAGCACACAGAACAGAAACACTGTGTGGACAGCTGAATGTGGCCTGTAGTGTAAAATCCCTTTGAGGGTCAGTAAGATAAGAAAAGTGCTATATAAATGCCAGTCAGTTTAATGCTAAATTAAAAAGTTTTGTATAAAAATAGATACAAATATGTAATGAAACATGTTTCAAGTCGCAGTAACGTGGTTTTCCTACCACAATAACAAGCACAGATACTGGAAACCACGTTTGCCTGATATAAACTCTGCAGTGCACTCTTAAGATGAGCTACAACATAAAAAGACCAAAACACCTTATCTTTACCTTATCTTATAATCTACATGTTGTCTACACAAGCATGACAATGAGGAAATATTAACGATTAAAACTGGTTGGATGCCTTCATGGTGACTAAGGCTCTAATTGTGTCTCCCTCACAGACATGTAGCTTTTATAGGCCTTGTAAGGCTTTTTCTCCCCTCCGTTCCACTACTTCCTCCTTCCAGAGTGCCTAATATCAGATGTCAGATAGCCAAGGTGGAGAAAAAAGAGAGTGGTCTTAGAGACAGGCTGAGTTATGTGGCCGTCTGAGGTCTTATTACCAGTGCACAGCCTACAGGCAGCTTAGCCATTAGGGAATACACTGAGCATCACTCATACATTAACTCAGCTGACCCAATAGCTGATCAATACTGGAGTATTCTGTGAGTTCTCCCAAGTAGGAATCAGGACATAACATCGCGTGATACACCCGGCGCTTCCTTCAGTTGTCATTGTTTTATCATCAGCCTTTTTTCATGTGGTCACACATTCCTTTGTTTTTGTGTTATTACAGCAGTAAGCTGTGTGTGTGTGTGTGTGTGTGTGTGTGTGTGTGTGTGTGTGTGTGTGTGTGTGTGTGTGTGTGTGTGTGTGTGTGTGTGTGTGTGTGTGTGTGTGTGTGTGTGTGTGTGTGTTTTTAAAGTTAAAGCTCTTTATTATGACTTTGTTTCAGTATGCGCGTCCCTATATGCTGCTGATTTAAATGCGTCAGAAAAGAATAATTTCTTGGCACAGTGGGTCACAATTGGGTTTGTGGGGGTTGATGATTAAGATAAAAACACATTGTGGTGTGTTGAGGTAAGTGACCTGCCGCTCTGTTCAGATAAGACTCCAATTAATCCAGGCTGAATTGCAGTAATGTAAAATAAAGATAATTACTAAATCACCAGGCTACATTGCTTTGATAGATTTTTGTTACTCAATGTTATTGCTGCAAGGAATAAGAAATTAAATGGATTATATCACAGTATTTTCAGATGGATTACAACTGCTTTTAAATAACCGCAAGAGCAATTTCATCAGCCCTGCAATTCGAGAAGCCACTGACAGGCACTGCATGATTCAAATTGAACTTGCTCTCATCATTTTAATAAAGCGCTTCAGTCTTCACCCCCAGCAGGCGCGCACTCTCAAGCACTCACGCACACACAAATTTTGCGCACTATAGGCTCTATGCAATCTCAATAATAACAATAATAATAGACACATGTTTATGAAGGACACTTTTAATTCCTGCGCAGCAAAGCTTGTCTTGTTTTCAAAACTTGTTTAAATGTTCAGAATCATTCCATGAAAACAGGGCGAGAAGCAGATAGCTGATGTCTAAGCAGGATTTCATGTTTTTTTGTGTCTGCTTCCAAAGAGTCTCGGTAGAGGCGACACAGCACTGGGACAATTTGTAGTCCGATGTTTCAATAAACATTGGCCTTTGAGAACTGCTTGAGTGTTTGAAGTTCAAGGTTTAAAAACAGTAAATAGTGGACAAGTAATCAAAGGCATGTGATGAGAGATTTCACGGGTGGTTATCTCCAGGTCCTTGCTGCCATTTCTGTGTGTGCCGGGAGATTGTGGAGAACTCGGCGTGCCAAGTGCCCAGGGCTGCTGCAGCGACTGCTCTCCTTTAAAACCATGCTGGCACAGAGCCCCCTATCGAAGCCAAGGCCTGACTCTGTAAGCATTCATTATGGCATCCATTAGAATAAACATCTCAACCTCCCCCAAGACCAGCTCCCTTGCTTTTAAGTGCCGTTTGACAAGGCTGCATCCAAGCTGCAAAATGAGAACAGTGCCCACATTTTATTGTATTTATTTATTCATTTCTGTTTTTAGGCTTTTTTTTTAGACAGAGTTCTCCCACTGTTTCTACACGGAAAGCTTTTAAATGTTTGTCTCAGAGTGTTCTTGCCTCCATGGAAAACCGACAGCCGTGCCAACAAAGAGTGGAAGAGGGCCTAATTGCTAATCTGTGCTTTTCTTAAGTGCATCGACACAACAGTATAAGGTGGATTTGTGTCAGCACTTAAATATATTCATTAAACATACACTGTGCAACGTTAAAGCTATTTAAATAACATTTCTGTACAGTTCAGGGGAATCGCGCTTTCACCGACTTGGAGTGCCAGACTTAAAGCGAACTGCAGAAATTTTAAATGCAAAGGCTCCAAACATCTTTTAAGAGCTGAAGGACGCATACAGAGACTAACTTTAATCAGAGCGAGCTGCAGAATGGAGTTTACTTATTGACGCGATTGATGCAGACAGGCTGATGGTAAATATTCCACAAAACCTCATGAAAGAGGTTGTGAGATTAGAAACATCATAAATGCTGCAAAGTATAGTTATTCAGGCTCCCACTGTCTCCTGTTTGATAGAAGCGAAGTGCACGAGATGGCCAGACTATTTGCTAGTTTGTGCTGCAAGTTTCAAATCTAAAGACAGCCAATCTCTCCTCTGTAGGTCAAGATTAACACTCAGCCCACAGCTTCCTTGTTTACCACATTGCTGAAGACAGATGAACTTGTGATCTTCTTGAGTTTTCATGTTACATTTTAAATTCAAAAGAGAGGATCACAATAACAAAGTGTAGCCCTCAGTGTAAAAGAAAAAAAGAAAAAAAGAAAGTCTCTTCTCTAATGCGGCACTTCTTCTGCCAACAAAAGCAGTCTGAATAGAACAACAGAAGAGCAAAAAGACAACAAAAGGGAGCACAGAAACAAAGCGCGAGGCGTTATCATCACCGTTATTGACAATAGCAACAGCAGTAATAACAACAACAAAGGGCATCCTGGGATATCAAGTCACATTTGTTTCTCCATTTGCCGTGTGAAACGTACTGTAATAAGGCTGCCTTTCCACTTTCATTTGGCGTGCCAGGGTTGTCAGCGGGACGTGGACAGGAGGGTTTCATCAGCTCACTTTTTACCCAGCCAACTTCACTCTCAACCTATCTAGGCCAACAGGCGTGACACTTTGCGTTGGAGTACAAAGTCTCACATAAATGAAATTCAGATGATTGGTAAAAATGATATGATACACAAACGCGGGTGTCATCAGGTTGTCATGTCTGCCTTGTTCCCCCTCTTGGTGTGTAGTGGCACGCCTTGGGCCTGCGTCGCCTCGCCTCGCCTCTCCCCTCCCCTCCCTCCACATGCAGTCCAGGGACGCTGGCCGTCTGGCTTACTGACAGGCAGAGAGGGAGATGAGCTGGATTGGGCTGCGTATGCCCCCTTAATGCAAGCGGAGAAATAAAGAGAGACCAGCAGTCAACAGCTCATAAGTAAATCTCTTTACGAGTGAAAGCGAAACAGACGCCAAGACAGTGACTATGAAACTTTCAGCAGGGCATCATGGAGGCTGAGAGAAAGGGAACGCCATTCTGTGTTTTAGTGCGTGAAGAAGGCACAAAGAGACGAGAAATGAAGAATGAGGGGATTTCGGATGTCTCAGACTGTTTTTGTTTGAGTTTCCGATTAAGTGCCGCCGATATTAACATTTTAGCTGACATCCTTCAGCAAGTCTAAAGCAGTAGTCTGTAATTAGGTAAATAACTTTGCAGTGCTGAAGGATCAGCATCGTATTAGATTGAGGTGTTGTCCTTCAGAAATTTCAAATAAAGGCATCAGTCAGATACTGGGGCCTTTGGTCTCTGTCTAAGGATATATATGATTGCTTTTTTATACATCGATGTGCATCTTTTTTTTTTTTTTTACTTGAGACTATAAGAAACTTTTTCCGCTGAGTAAAACCATCACCCAGCATCCACCTCTGATTACTAGCTAGACCTGCAAGTCTATCATTCCCCTCAGCAAACAACAGGGGGAGCAGTGACAGTAGACACTGATGGTGTTTATTGGAAATTAAGCAAATTGGATCATTTGCTGCTTGGATGCAGTAGAATGATGTTCCTCCTCTTCGAATTTACAAGTAAAGTACCTAATAATGCCAAGCAATTAGGAAGGACTGTCACTACACAACAGGGACTGGAGTGATTGCTAATGTGGATTAGGCTGCATTATCCAGCCAGTGGAAGGAGTAGGGTCGACACTGAAAGGTGGTGTTATACGAGCACCAAGGACAATGCCTTAAATGCCACACTTCAGCAGTGAGAAGGGATTTGTCTCTAATTAATTTTCAAAGATTTCTGTCGTCCGCGTTTCTGAAGGCCAGCCCTGTAGAAGCTCACTACTGGAGTGCCCTCCAGTAGTTAAAGCCCTGAACAAATGTTCAGCATCATTAAAAAATATCAAGTACCTTCTGCTCTCTCATCTCTCTCACTGCATCAACAGTAGTTCTGCGTGTGAAGTGATAAAAGAATTCAGGTTTCAGCGTATAGTACAATGCAAAGACAGCAAAAATAAGTAAATCAAACACAGATGTTTTTGAGTTTTGATAGTTTCTCTTTCAGCTTGTTTATAATGTGGCATTTGGTGCATGCGTTCATAACATAAGACCAACTTCGGCCCATTCTGAGGGAATCTTTCAAGCATTTTTCCTCTGCGTTTCCTAAACTTTGCACCATAAACGTGACACTCTTTCATCAGAGAAATAGCTGCAGGACAGTTTATCTGAGCTCTGCCATCTGACGAAAGGGTTTAGTGGCGACGAGGGATGTGGTTCTGGATGACAGATTTTAATTACAGGAACACAGGGTAGTGACACTCGAATGACCAGTCGCAGCTTAGCATCAGCCAATCACCGCTGATAACCAGATGATGAGCGCGGAGCGACCAATTAGCTGTGAAAGGGCAGCAGTGCCACATCAGCTATACTGCTGCTATGCTGCATGATCTTCATTGTAGGTGCAAATCTCAGAAGACAGACCGGAGAAGTCCTGTCACAGTGGTTAGATGTGTGGATCTCCCAAGTCACTAAGGAGGTATAAGCATCTGTAAGGCAGGTAGCAGGTGTACATTATGTCAGTGTTCACTAGATTCCTCATGTGGATGCCTCATTAGTTTGTAATCCTGCTTCAAGATTTGGGCTCCTGACATTCTGTTTGTTGTAGTATGTGTGGATAGCATAGTACCAACACTATAATAATTACTACAAGGAGGGGAAAAAAATCATGATTTCAATCTCTTGGTTTTTGTTTTTTTTTCACTTGGCGCGAGTTCTTGAACCAAATATTTGCAGTGCAGCCTCGACTAATTTGCCGGGCTATCATTTTTTGTGCAATGTGTATACAGCAATCAGCCACAATGTTAAAGCCATCTCCCTCATTTTGGTTTCTTCCCCCTAATGCAGCCAAAACAGCTTTCAGCTCTTGGTTGGGACACTGATATCCAACAATGTTTATAAGGGTGCTACATAAACATTGACGCACAGTCTCCAAGCAGAACTCTACTTTCTAACAAGACAATTTTCTATGGTTATAATGTCAGGGCTGATTATTGTATGCTTGGGCTTGCTGTTGAGCATATTTTGTTTCACCTGGTGGCATCTCAAGCACATCACATAGAGTTAGGTCCATGAGTCATTGGACAAAGACTACTTTTGTTAGCTATTTTATGCCTAGTCCCCTATTTTCAGAAGCTACAAATTAACTAGACAAACTAACATGATTTTAAATATAAGGATTTATTTGTTTTATTTATTCAATATAAAGCACCCTAAGATGACTGCTATTGCTACTTGACAATATATGAATAAAATAAAATAGATTTTGATAGATTTAAAAAAAAAAAAATACTTGGATGAAAATCCTTTGCAGTCAATGACCGCCTGAAGACTAAAACATATGGACATCTCCAAATGCTGCATTTCCCACCTTCAGTTGCCACTTTTTTGTGGTTCGTTCTGTATTTAGTTTGGTTTTATATGTAATAACTGTGTGCTGTTTGCTCTGTTGGGTTGAGATTAGGTGACTGACTTGTCCATTGAAACTCCGTCTGATCAATTTTGCAGCATTTGGCTGAATCTGAGCAGAGAATATGGCCCTGTACACTTCTGTCAGCAGTCACATCGTCAATAAACACTAGTGTTTCGGTTCCACTGGCAGTCATATGTGCCCACGCCATAACATTGGGTTCACCACGTTTGATAATGCAGCATGCTTGGATCATGAGCTGTTTCTTTCCTCCTACACACTTTTGTCTTGGCATCACTCTGGTTCAAGTTATTCTTGGTGTCATACAAACAATTTTCCCAGAAGCGTCCAGGTTCTTTTAGATATTTTCAAAGTCTAATCTGCCCTGCTTGTTCTAGACTGTAACCAGTGGTTTGCGCCTTGTTGCAAACACTCTGTAGTTCCATCATGAAGGCATCTCTTGATTGTACACTTTGATGGTGAGTTAAACATTGTCAATTTGGTTTTCTTAACTTATCTTAACTATGAAAATAATCCTGGCATCAAACACTTTAGTAGTCTTGTGTGGTCTTAAGAATGTACACTCGCTAGCATCTTCTTGGGCTTCATATTTAAAATTACAGTGAAAAGCTATCAAATGTAAATTCAGCGTTTAAGATAATATGTCTGATTCATATGTCACAACATAAGAAGGGACCAGGAGTCACCTGAAACTTCTTGTCAATCAATTGTGCAATTAGATATAAAAATGTCTGTAATTCCTACAATGTTAATGTTGCATTTTCTTTACCTAACTGGATGTTTGTAGATTACCCTTTGGCATTACATTTAAACGCACTATAAGTGTAATTATAGTATTTAATTTTGGTGCCTAAATCGTCACACTTTTTCTGTTTTTCTAACATAAAAGTCAGTTAATATGTCAGCAGTTTTCACAGGAACAACATGTTCGAGGCGCTACTTATGTTTGGTGTTGGCATTGTGAGTTAAGAAAGAAGGGTTTACTGCAAAGTACACAACAACTTTTTACAGCCGGCTTCACTGCTTGATCACTCACGAGTGAAGCTGTTGTTGCAAGTGTAGTTAATATCCTTAACTGCGATCATATTTGCTTTAGACCAGTGATTGCTTCACAACTGGAGCCAGGCGTTGCGATGAGAGTGTGACGCTCAGGCCAACAGCAGCACACAGCAGAGGCCTTTGCTGCTTTACACAGAGCGTAGAGTAGAACATGAACAGCTTCTTGTTATTTTGTAGTCGCAGCCTGCTGGTCTGTAGATACATAGGCATTTGGGCGAGTGGCTGTGAGTAGTGCGGTGTGAATGGTAACACCCAGGACAAATTACATGGCGAGAGAAGAGGGGCCTCTCTCCTGCTGAGCCATGGTGGCATCACAGGGGCGGAAAATGACAATTCCTTGAAAAGGTCATACAAGACGCCTGCACTGTGATACGAGCTTACAGCCAATCTGACAATCTTAATTCAAATCATGACATTCCCCCAAAAAGTAGAACGTTTTCATCTCGTTTTCATGTCAGAACAGCAGCCTGACCTTTAGCATGTAAGAACTTCACCGAGTTTTAACAAATGCTAATCAGAGTCCTTCATTAACAGGTCTCTTATACGTCCCCCCTCCCCCATTTGCAATTTATGGATTTCACACACAAAAGAGTAATAGGGTTTCTCTTGTATTCCAGTAATACATCTGTCTGGATTGAGCCATCTGAAAATGACATGATAGATTTGAAGATGGCAAAGTGGTCATGATGAAGAGAAATGGACATCCTGTAACATTTAAAAACGCTAGTAATCTCAGCTAGTAAAAATAGCACTCATTTCCTGTTTTTCCCCCCAACAATAGTCATTTTTAATCTTTAAACTGGAAGAAAATATCACCAAAATCAGAAGTAATTTCAAATGGTTTTTACGCCAAACTTTAAACTTTTTGTTTGGGAAGAAGCACATTAAGGTGTGCTCATTTTAGAAGCTTTAACGGATACCAAAAAGCTTTTCACTGACACTTCTTGCCTTTCCTTGCCCTGCCGTTACGAAGAATTACTAAGTAACGCCCCCTGGAGTGATTTGGTCTGGCTGAAATTGTACTGTAGTTTGTTGAAATTATGGTCCATTAAGTACCAGTCAATAATACATTACCTCTATGTGACAGCTGTACATGCCCAAAATGTGGACAGGTAGTTCTGACCTGAGAAAATGTGCTTTTAGTTTAGTTACTTAGTGAGTAAGTTTTGATTGTTTGTTTTTTGTTTATTATGTTTGGGCCTTTTACAGAGATCTTACCAATCGTTCCATTAAAAAGTGACATTTTGTGCGCTCAAACGATGCAACTATTGAGATTTTTTATTTTGCTAACACATGTAGCATTAACATTACAGAGTTATT
Organism: Pelvicachromis taeniatus; assembly: GCA_015108175.1. Lineage (NCBI taxonomy): Eukaryota > Metazoa > Chordata > Actinopteri > Cichliformes > Cichlidae > Pelvicachromis > Pelvicachromis taeniatus. The sequence goes on along the minus strand of VURO01044279.1, from coordinate 33,652 downwards.
CTAAGGGAGTTGGAAATGTTTTAACTTTTATTACCTAAGTTTAAGGATGTATATGAAATTAACATAACATTTAGAGTTTGTGGATAATGATGCTAATAATGCTAACCAATCGATATGTTAACAATGTTGGCCCCCAAGCCCTCGATATATGGGTATATCCATAGACAGTATTAAAGATGTGACGTCACCCTTTTGTTTGCAAGCAGAGGCATTACTTGCCACGAGGCAAGACAGGCAACTGTTTGGAGCCCCAGGCTAGTGCGGGCCCCCGAGGGCTAGCAACCTTTCAACTACAGCAGCGGCGAAGTTTAGTAAAGCGATGGTAGGAGAGCTTTGACTTCCCTAAGGAAAGAAAATATGGCCATTCGTAGGGTAATGTTTTATTTGTTATGTTATAGGACTATTGTGGTTGACTGACTTTTTGTAGCATAATGATGCTGAATGCTGCAGGGGGCTGTGAATTTTTGCCTGGGGCCCCAACAGACTGTAGAATCCCCCGTTTGTGAGGTCCCAGTTTGAAGCCGACTAACTGACCATTTTAAAATGTGCCAACATGCTGCTTTGAAATGAGAAAGAAAAAATTGTTAGCCAATAAACATGAACCTGCATAATTCTTCTTTAGGACGCCTCCTTTAAAATGACATGCACCTAAGGGCCGTTAAAAAGAATGCATGGTTAAGGCACTTTAAGCTACATCCATCTTTTATACTGTCTAAGGTTAATGTCAGTCTTATACAGTCCAATACAACAGCCCTGCCACCAAGTGCTTTAATTGCCACGGATTTCAATTCAATTCAATTCAATTTTATTTATATAGCGCCAAATCACAACATCAGTCGCCTCAAGGCGCTTTACATTGTAAGGTAGGCCCTACAATAATACATACAGTGAAACAAATGTGTACACCCAACTATGTTTTTTGTTGAGACAAACAATCACATATTGTAGTTCAATTTTAGTTAACTAGAGTTAAAGAAAATTAAAGATCTTGAAGTGAAAGATCTACAATCTTGACAAGTTGCTGTCTAGCGAGATTTTCACACAATATATTCACCAGTGTGCTCCGATTTTTGTTGCACTGAAATAATCCTGAGCTCTTGATGAAATCTAAACATGGGCAGCAATACCAACAGGCTACTGTGTGGACCAGAGGAGATAGGGCAGCAAAGCCTGGCTCACAGCTGGGTGCCCAGATTAATAGGCAAGATAGACGTAGTGTATGTGTTTACTCATCACTCTGATTGCGTCTGTCAGGGACAAAGGCTTTGTTTAAACAGGTTAGGACTGTACAAGACTGAATGCAAAGCTTTATAAATGAAGATATGCCGAGAAGCCCTGGTAGCAGTATAATGACTTCCATCACAAGACACACAGCGAGCTCATCCCTCACATCAGCGCAGCTTGAGCCACCTTTGCATTTGCATATTTAAATCTACTTACAGTATCATACACAATTCCCTATCCTGCTCACAAAAACTATCCAACCACTTCAGAGAAAAAAGGTCTTTTAATATATGAAATGTCGATGGTGCTGTGTCAGTTGGTTAGAGTTCAGGCTTTACAAGGAGCAGCACTTCAGCATGTGACCCGGTGCCGCGCGTATTGTCTGTTTCATTGTAACATTTCTTTTACCGAGGTTAATGAGCTTGACACCGGGTGCCCTCAGCCTGCTCAACAGAGTTACCTTGCACCCCGCCCTCTTTTCTCTCTGCATGCCATCAACCTGCAGCCTAAATCTCCACAGCTGAAAACAGCAATTTCACTTAGCACATGCAGCCAAGGGAAAGTTATCAAGCAGCAGAGTGCTCACCTGTGCTTTTCAAGGCTGTTCCGCAAGGTCATGCAGCCGGGAACGAGCTTGGTCTGTCAGTAGGAGCCTCTGAGGGATTAATCGTCCCTGCACTGTCTTATTCATGCTCTCTGACAAACTGATCCATGACTTTTCCTGCTTGCTAATCACCAGAAACAATTTTAATACCGTGCTGTGCTTTTCTTTTCTTTTCCGATCCTAATTATTTAATAACAACCAAACGCGAGCCAATTTAAAGGACCTATCTTCAAATGTGTGGCCTCATGCATATTTAATTGAACATGATTGTAGCATTAACAGCTGAATATGTAGCCGGCCTTTTCTCACATTTGTTCCAGCCTTAAGTGAAAGTGCCCTTAAATTAAAAGGCTATAGAAATCAATACAAGTGGCATCCATGGGAGAGCGCACGTCTTTGACAGTCTGTCTCCTAATGCATCTCTCACCACATATTCTGCTCGTGTTTCTAAAAGCACTTAATGTGCAATAAGCAGCTGCCCACCTCAGAGCCTGCCAAATGCTGGAGATGACTTGTCTGAAGAAGCTTAAAAGTTTGGGCTAATGCTATGTTAATGGATTATCTAGCCCTGCCTCTTTGTGAAACCGAAACTCACCGTGTGGAGAAGCGCTATCAAAACGATTCTTGACGTAAAGTGGCATGCAAAAAAAAAAAAAAAAAAAAAAATTTTAGATA
>VURO01044279.1:0-21504 GCA_015108175.1 Pelvicachromis taeniatus | reverse complement strand
AATTCATGCAAAGCCAACCTTCTTGCCTCCTTATATTGACTTAGTAGGACTTTCTAATATAACTGTTAATGCTCAGCATTCAAAACTACTACGCTGTTGTGGCGAGGCATTGATGCCAAAGGGCACCTCATGAGTAAATCTCTTGACGACAGCAGCCTCAGACAAAGCAGCATTTGTCTGAAGAATTTGACGCCCTGGGATGAGAACACGTTGATTATTATGATGCTGCTTGTCAATTGAAAACCTATATTTTGTTGACCTATTCATCAATCCTGACCTCAAAAGACAATTTATAATGTCTGAACCCATATTTTGGAACATGATGCTGACATAATGACTAATGCTGTTTGGGGAGTCTTATTTTAACCCATCTTAATTACTTCATTGTTGCTTTAGAAGAAAGCAAGATGTTTCCTTTAGATTTGCTGCCATTAGCCAGAGAAATAATGGTCTCAGTCAATCTTTTTTACAAGTTTTTGTAATTGTTACGACTTTCTGAAATTAAAAAAATCAAAGCGCTTATAATGCAAAGGTCATTATACAGGATATGTTTGTTTTTTTTCTATTTCATGGTGGCTCCGAAGAGAGCTAAACTAATATATATGCAGACTTCATCTCAATGCTGCAGCATTTTTTCCCTCTTTAAGTCATCTTCTTATACAATTACACTTGTCAATCAATTGAAATGAAATTTTTGAACTACCAGAGAAATGATGTAGATCTAGCAGCGCTTAAAAGTCTGAAAGATATGTTTTCATAAAGCTGAAAACAGGCAAGTGAGGAAGTGTCTCTATTGATCCACCTCCCTGTAAATAAAACAGGGGCAATGGGCAAAAAGAAACAAACAACCCTGGCAGAGGGATGGGGAGAAAAAAAATCAATAGGTTCCCTCACTGGTGGGTCTTCTCTGGTCAGACTATTCTCTCTGGGTTTGACTTTCTGCAGACAGGAGGAAGCACACAGCCAACATTCTCTTGATTTCCAAATTTCGTTTATAATAGGACTTCACTGTGAATGCAGCTCGTGTGCATTTAACCCACACAGCTACAGGAGAAGACTGCAGAATTGTACGATTCAGGGTTTATCACACAAATGTTAGTGTGAGTTTTCAGAGGGGCTCGTGTGATTGTATGTATATATTTTAACAGAGCACGTGACCAATTTCAAATATCAAAATTAGTTTCTCAGCAGCGTGATCTGTGAAAATACTTGTGAAAATGCTTGTTTGAGATTGAAATAGCTACTCAAATGACTCAGTGGATTATTTTTAAAGTAGGTCGATCATTTAAAGACACTGTGTTGCATTGCTGTAACTCTAAGATACTTGGTTGTGTAAAACCCTCTACTATTATTACATAGCAACTACAGGTAGGGTGCAGATAGCATGGTGAAATATATATAGTAAAGCTTAAATCTTAAATAAATACAAACAGACCTTAAAGTAGAATTCTATCTGTCAACCCTTTTTTATTGTTAATGATTTTTTTTTAAACTGCACAGTGTGTGGTCTGAACTTTTTCAGCTTATGGACTGAGGCATGCCAGGGAAAAGTTTGAGAACCACTGTACTAAATTAAAAACTCACACACCCCCAAAACAGTTTAAATTACTTCGTCCATCTTTTATTTACAGTCTATGGTTTCTCAAGAACTTTTTCAGTGAACTAAAAAGTTTCTTCAGACCCCATACAGCAAAACCAATACTGTATATAAAGCAAGAGATATTTTGTGCTACTGCTCATTGATATTTAATATTTGCAAACTATGTCGCTGAGTCAATGGATGACAATTTCTATACATATCTATACATATGTATAGAAATTTCTATACATATCTCCATACAATTTTTTATACATATTTCTGTACATTGTTACTTGTATAAACGAACTTCAGTTGCTTATGTATATAAGACGACTTGTGTCCCCCTTCTATACTTATGTTCCCCTTGCTATAAGAGCTGTGTAACACCCAAATTTCTCATTCGTGGGATAATAAAGGTTTATTCTATTCTATTCTACAAGACAGAGGTAGAAAAACAGATATACAGGCTAAAAAAAAAATTCTTTTTCAGGGCTGATGGAAAAGCAATTGCTGAAAGTCCATATTCAGCACTGCAAGCCATAAACCCAAAGTGCTTGAGCGTTGTGCTGTCCTCTCCATATGTGACTTTCTGAATACAAGACACTGTGGCAGGTCCTACAAGGGAGAGAAGACGTATGAACTATGCACAGTTTTTCACCTAAACTGAGAAAAGAAGTGCTGTGCAGTCGGTCCTCTGTGTGTCCAGACAGACAATAGATCATTACATTCTTACAAGTGAGGCTCCTCTGGTAAGTGAACTCTGCTGGGTCCCTCTTGTGTCTGACCTCTGTAACCTCATCCATCCTTCCATCCAATCTCTAAACAGCTCATAACAACCCCTTAGTTTAGGGTCGCTAGTCTAACCAGGGCTAACACAGACAACGATTCACACTGACATTCACACCTACAGCCAGTTCAGAATTGCCAGCACATATTAACCTAACCTCACCTCACCTGGAATTAACCTAACACATATGTATTTGGACTGTGGGAGGAAGCTAAAGTACCTGGAGGGAACCCACACAAACTCCAAACAGAAAAGGCCTCTCACTGCTAAATTTGAACCCAGGACCTTCTTGGTGTGCGGCAACAGCGCTAAAAAAGTACACTTTCCTTGGTTGGTATTTTTTTTCCTCACAATTCCATCTAAAGGGAGAAAAAAGATGATTCGTTTAAGTTTTGTGTCACAATCATAGCATCATGGATCTAATTGGGGCCCAAGATCTTGATTTATTTGCCATCTCCCTGTCTGTCTTAAATGTGTGAGCTCTGTGCCAGCAGATTGTTTTCAGTGATGAATGAAATTAAAACCAGATCACATCATAAAGCATCAACAATTAAGCCATGAGTTTAGAGTCTTCGCTGAATATAGAAGAACGTGTGACATCATCTTGAGGGGGCAAACACATTTAATCGTCCTATTTCCGTTATCCCATTTGATGTATTTGACTGCAGTGTGGGTAAAACCAGGACAGTTGTGGACATTCTCCTCTGCATGCCTCTTTTTCTTGTTCCAGCTTAGTGGGCAATAAGGAATGCTGCCTGTTTCCCATTAGCAGTTTTATTTCACGGGAAATTTGCTTCCTGCTTGCTGTAATTGGTATGTAGGCACCTCCTGATGTGGGCATTAGGATTTTTAATACAATCTTTTACACAGGTGGGAATGCGCATATATTACCCTTTTACTTTACTTGCACAGTATTTGATTGCCATTCACAATTATTTACACTTATATTTTGTGAAACAAACCTGGAGATTATGTCTAATGTTATTACGTTTTTTTAAACGCTCCACAACGGCAATCCTAATGCTGAAAACTTTTTTTTTTCCTAGAAAAAAGCAGGACGGTTTCAACAAAAGACACAGCTGTTTAAATCTCAGCAAAAGCAGACTTGTAGTAAAAGGCAACACACTGAGACGCTTCTCCCTAAAGACACAGTAACAACAGAATTGGCAACAACAAAAGGGCCGCATACAACATGTTCTTTTAAGATTATTTGTCCATGTAGCAAGAAAAAGGGAGTTACTTACTTACATCCTGCTAATTAACTCTACCGGCGCCCTTTTAATTCATAATATTTCTAAAGGTTTTGGTTACTGCAAATTGATAGTCAATTGTGTGGTTGGAATTCAAGACACATGTGGTACTTAATGGCAAAACTGCAGCAAGTCTTTTATCCAGCAAAGGCCAGAGCTGGGTGCCATAATGATATTCATTTTCTAACAGGAGAACATTCTAATGGGCAATTAAGATGATCAAGCCTGCCAAGATACACGTGAGGTACGGTGTGCCGGTGCCAGTGATTACGTGTCCTCCACCCCTGCCTCCTTCCTGCGCTGGCCCGGGCTTTGTCTTATATGTGTGCATAATAGCAGGAAGGGAAAGAGGGAAGAGGCTCCAAAAGCACAATATAATTGAACTTTCCACATTATTTCTCACTAATATGTGCTGCCACTTGGTCTCATTAGTGGAATGATGTGCTCTGCCATTCTGGAATGAACTCTTTGCCCAAGTAATTAAGGCTCCTAAAGTTTCTAGTCCTTTGTTTAAAGAATTCGTCCTTGTGCTCTCCATGCCCCATCAGCTGCCTAATTAGCAGGGCCTTTGTGTGATTAAAAATTCTCACAGAGATTCCGTTGGATATTTTCCTCTGTTAATGAGTGTTTGTGGACAGCTGGGAATGAGCGCAGGCTCCCTCCTCGTCGGACCTCCTGTGCATTGGGCAGACCTCTGTCAGAGCCCAAGAGTGAGAGCTGTCATTTTCGTAATGGGGATGGAAATTGGTCAAAACCGACCAAGTCCCCCACAGGAATGGAAATGCCTTGAAATATAAATGAGGATGAATATTCATATTTCTTTCACTTCAATAAAAAAAAAAAAAGTGCTGAGTATTAATATACATGTCTGTCAGTTAAGGCAGCACAAGGAACTCACTGTGCCGTGTCTGCCCATTAACGCAGCCCTTGGCTTCATTTGCTATTATCCTCAGGTTCTTTTTCTCCCTAAAGTTAGGGTCAGCCCCCTCCACTGAGAATTGCACATTGGAGGCTTTCCTTTTGTTACGGTTCTCCCACTTAGTGGAAAGAGAGAGAGAGCAAGAGAAGGAAGGCCCTGAAAGAGACAGAAAGACATTTAATGAAGCCCAATCGGAAGTAAAGTAAGCAGGGGTCAAATCCAAATGAAAGGAACAAGCCAGTTATGTGTGCACTTGGAGGACAGCAGAAATCCAGAGGGAGAAAAAGTGGAGAAAAGCGGCGACACTGAGAGGAACGGGAAGTAGTTCACACCGGTTTAGCTGTCTGGGACAGAAGCACTTCAGCCTTGGAGCCGATTCCTTCCAAACTGTCTTTATTTGTCTAATGATGGACTCAATGCAGCGACAAAAGAACGGTAATGTAGCTTTTCATATAATAGCCCACTTCTGCATATATATTTAAATAATGAACTGAATCTGTTTCACACACAAGACATTGACCAAGTATGAGAGGAGACGTTGCCCCCAAAATTCCAAACAAAATTAAAGTTTGCCCATAGTCAGCATAATGTAACTATACATTTCTGTTGTACTCCTAGTGCTACTGTATGATACATGTCCTAGAAGAATTTTGATTATTAACCTTTCAATGTGATTTTCAGACTCATTGAACATGCACAGAAGTGTCCAAAGTGAAGGTTAAAGAGATTAGGTTGATCATCAAATAATAAATCAGCCAGTGATTTTCCTGCCTCACATGATGCATTTGTTGATGTTTGGACCATGTCTCCCTGCCATCTTATCATATTAAATTTGCATGTTTTTTTGATCTATAAAAGGCCTTTGATGTGTTTACTCCCCTCTCCCTGCATTAACCGCTATTTATGTATACCTGTAGACCTCTCACAGGAATCCTTCCATGGTGAAAAGTTGGGTCCTATTTGGATGGAGTTAAATTTCCTGGATGCATTGAGCTCTGGGTAATTTGTTTGTTTTTAATTAAAATCTAATGTAGCTTTCTCAGGGCCTGGAAACTCTGCAGCTCTGCCCAGTGACTGGGGGATATTTAATAAGCTGCAGTGCTGAAAGTTGTTTCATTAGGTGTGAAAAGGGCTGATAACTCAATAGCCACCAGCCAAACATCCTCTCTGTGTTGGTTTCCTGCCTCTTTAATCTGTTTTTTATTCTGCTTGGCATGCTGTAGCAGTAAAGGGGACTTCACAAAAAGGAAAAGACATTCATCACCATCGGGCCTCCGACAAACCAGGGTGACAGAGCGAGCCAGCTAGTTTGGCTGCGAGAGGAGATGATCAGACTGCAGAGCACCACAGCTACAGCACCTTGTGTGAACTTAGGGATGAAATTGTGTGTTTATGTGCTGTCATTTCATTTGCTCATTGTGTCCTTTGAGTATAATCAATAATTGTCTCACTTGTGAGTTAATAACATCAAAGCCCCATAGCCTTTAACAACATGTTCCCTCATCTATTTCCCCTTATTTATTCCATCCTTATCTTTATACACCAACATGATGTCAAGTAATAATGATATGTGCATAAAGGCCAAATCACTGATATTTAGAGATATTCAGTACAGTGCCCATCACGATCAGTCATCTTTCAATTCTTTACCCCTTTAAAAACTATTAAGAGTAACCCATGAAGCTCTTTTCTGAAATGAGTGGGTTTTGTCATATTTCAGACCTGCTTATTAAACAAAATGACTGGGTTTGCATCAGAAGTTAGTCAGGGTGGGCACTGCCTGCAGCTACCCCTGGAAAAACTTGAAAAAAAAATAGCCTAATGGTCATCAAACCATATCATTTTTGAGATATACTAAGGTGTCAAAACTTGTCATTAATTTCTTCACTTCCATGAGGTTTGGGGGCATTTGTTTATTCACAGCTATCTTAAGGTCCCGCCACAGCATTTCCATCAGGTTGAAGCCTATTACAGCATCTCGATTCTTTTCTTTTTCAGCCATTCTGTTGAAGATTTGCATTGCCTGTTGCATGACCCAATTTCACCAAAACTGTAGCTGTCATACCGACAGCCTTACATTTATCTTACTTTATAATTTTTTAGTATACAAAGGAGTTTATGTTTGCCTTTGGGCTTTTAAACAAGCGCAAATCATCACTCCTCCGCCACTGTGCTTGACACTTGGAGGTGTCACATGTATGACAGAAGCTGGACTGTCAAGGCAAAATTCAATTAAACCACAAAAATACACATATATATTTATATGGAGGAAGTAAAAACCACAAAAATCAATGCAATGAGTTAAAAATTATTTGAGCTCCAGAGGCGCAAATCAACACAAGATAAACGGACTAGAGACTAATGGGAGCAGTAAACACACTTGTGGCACAGGCTTGAGACACAGATGATCTGACAAAGGCCAAAGGGAAGACTACAACCATGTATACACAGAAAGTGATGAAGGTAGAGTGGAGACACTTGGGGAACAAAACACATCTGAACCGGATCAGAAAACGAAACACTGAAAACAATGCACGAGAGAGAAATGACTGATAATCTAACAGGAAGTGAAATGACAAAGATCTAACATAAAGACAGGACATCCACTCCTGAGGAGATTGTGGTATTGTGTTAACACACACCTGAATGCCCCAGACCAGCAGCTTTTATACAGGGATTCACAATTGCTGTTGCTGGCAATTGCATACATTCATGTGAAAAACATACTTTTTTCTTTTTTTTTACAATTCTGAATAGACTGGCCTAACATGGTATTGTATGATCCAAATTTTTTATCCTAACATAAGCTGTGACAGAAAGTGCTTAAACTGGCAGGAGTTTAACATTCTTTTTTTTATGCAAACAACTGGTACAATAAAATCAGAACAGACAGACATCAAAATATCACATTTCTTCGTACGTGGTGTACACAGTCATCAGTTCTCGTTGAGGAGTTTCTTTGCCATGTTGAGCCATTAAGGTCCTGAGCATTTAATCAATGTGAAAATCTAGAGTAGAGGTTTTTTCCCTTTACCTGAAAAATGTTACAGGCCAAGTCTCTTTCTTCATTCCATACTGAATGTATAACACAGTCCCTAATTTGCTGCCAGAGATCTGTGGCATACTTGAGTGTTCCCCCTCCCTCATGCACTCACTCCTTCAGGGAGGACTTCTGAAGCTTACAGTAATAAGGCGACAAGTATGCCTTCGTGTGTTGAACTACATCAAGCCCGCTAATCCTTATAGAGTGATGCCGCCCACTGATTTAGATTGCTATTATGTGTTTCATAAACGTTCCACTCTGAGGTTTTATATTCAAAAAAACTGGGGAGGTGGAATAGACAATGTAAATGGTCCTTTCATTACCATTCATCCCTCGGCATGCCAGAGTTTAAACAGGGCAACATAGATGTGCTCACTCAATGGCTCTGTTCCACCTGAGATGAAAGGCTATTTACATCCAGCGATGATGATGATGATGATGATGGTGATGGTGATGGCGATGGCTGTGGGAGCTGGCATCATTTCCAGGCGACCGGGTTTCCCAGCTCGTTGTCATTTGCCAGGCTTAAGAAGCATACTGCTAGAGCTTTGCGGAAACTGTGGCCAACACACCTAATTGACCAGCGGGACTGCGCCTTTAAGTGAAAACACAAGTAGAGCACCTGAAGAAATGAATCTCCTTCTCATCTGTAGATGTATGTGACCGCACAGAACAATCTCAGGTCGCCGCTTAATAACTGCAAAGCCCTATAATTGTCTAATTTGAGATACAGAGTGAGCTTGATCTGTAAATGTGAAAACCTTGGGAAAGTGGACCACAAGAATAACTGTAAAGCCAGAAGGAAAGTTTTTTATTTCATGCAGCCCTGATAAGTTGATTGCAGATAAGTGTTATTCATTACAGTGAGCAAGCCAATTAAAAAGACAGTTTTATCTAATTTGATAGTTAGACATAATTTGAAAGAATTTAGACTGAAAACTCTCAGTTAATAGTGTGGTTTAATTTAATTTTACACTTTCTTTCCAGAGTATTGGATTAAAAGGATTGAAACTTTGTCTTCCAATTGCACAACTCCATTGGGCTATTTAATTAGCCATTTTGCTGCTCAGACATGTGCATAAAGCAAAACCCCATACTCCATATCCCAGAAAATAAATGAATAATTAAAATAAATGTATGCTTAAAGGCAATTAAAGCAGTAACTGCTTTAGCAGCTACATTAGTACCACTTGTCCCGGAAAGTGTCTGTGAGGAGAGTAAATGTGCACACACCAGTGCTGCCTTGTGGTCGTCTAGGTGGAAAATGGCTCCACAGCAAACTTGAGGTAAGAAAATGGAACAACTGAAACAGGTTCCTCTATTTTTCATGAATAAGGTCACTTATCAGTGAATGTAATGTCACCAAGTTCTCTTCATCAATTCAATAACAGTGTGAAAGTGGAAAAAAAATAGTTGGGTCATTTCTTTGTAATACACCCCTGGGCTTTTTATTATGACTTCATTTCCCGTTGTAATATTGGGACGTCTCTATAATTGTAAAAGTGTAATAGACTCTAATATAATTTCATTTTGAACCCTGAATGGTCTATGCCATCTCTGCTCAATTTGAGTAGAATAATGATTTTTAATGTCCACACATGGCTTCCTGTGACCTTATTCAATCTCTGGGCTGATCAGGAAATATATTGATTCAATTACAGTGCTGATGACAGGCGAACAGAGGAGAGGAGGGAAAAAAGGTCAGCATATATTTGAAAATGTAAATCTTAACAATGTCTTTTAGGTTTGCTGGAGGAAAAAAAAAGCCATTATCAAATGCCATTTGGCTCCAGTGGCATGTAGCCTTCTGCCTTTTTCTCCCACACCGATGGGAATAGTTAGAATATTTAGGATATCCATAGTGGATTTTTCTGTTGTCAGCATGTGAGTTATATTCAGAGCATGTTCCTCTATTTTGCTGTTTGCTGTGATTGTAGTGGAATATAATGGTTCACATTACTTCTTGAGCATTACATGTCCACAACTGGCCTTTTGGAGACTTCCTAATGACCTTGAGGTAATGACTTTACAGGCTTTTGTATATAACGCACAGCTCTTTTGCTGCATAAGCTTCTCTATAAGTAAGTTAGCTTAGGCTGTCTGCACTCAAACAACGAACAAAACCCTCAAATTCATGTCTTTTCAAATTACATGCACACCACACCAGGCTCTGCTAATTATTTGTTTGGTCATTAAAAACTCATTAAATTTAAACTGTTCATTTGCATACCGCTGTGTGTCGCATCATAAATTATTAATTGTAGATAAATAAATGAATTCAATTAGAAAAGTAAGTAATGTAACATATGCGCCGGCAGAGATCTCGTGTTCGTCTTTCTTTTGACATTGAGGGGGTTTTTTTTCTCTGGCTTCAGATAAACAAAGTGCCGCGGCTCCTTTTCCAATTGTCCGCATCAAAAGCTCGTCATAAAACAAATGAAAAAAGTTATTGTTGAAAGGGAATGACTGAACAAAATGTGAACTCCAGAAAGAAGATTTGAGGCAGTGCTGACGATTGCGGATCACAGCCGCTTTGCCGAGATGAACATGCTAGTAAATTCTTTCAGCAGACAAAAGTGGAAAATATTTTTTCTTTTTTTTTATGTTTTCTCTGATTAACTCCCCCCTCCTCCTCTGTTGTAACTGTTTGGCTTTGATGAATATGAATAAATTGAGTTTTTCTCTTGCTGACAAATATTTAAGCAAACCAGCCAAAGAAAGGCAATTTTCTTTAACCCAACTCATTACTTCACATCTGTATGTGTTTTGTGGTTGGATCATCTTGTCTCAGGGCTCAAATAATATCCCATCTCATTCCAAACAATTACTCTGCAACCCAACTCTCGTGCTTTTACTTTGTGTGCGCGTGTGTGTGTGTGTTTTATAACTGCTGCTGTTGCTGTTTGTGTTGTTTCACTTACTTTATATGCCCACTATTTTCCAGTTCCAGGGATTGGTAAATGTTCACCCTTTTTCAAATCACTTCATTAATTAAATGGGATTGGGAAAGGTTCTGAGCTAATGGATTAGACTGGGGCTGGCTGGTTCAGGCCTTTTACCAGAGGTCACATTTCATTTGCTGCCTATGTCAAGCGACCAGCAGCAGGGCCTCAGAGGCAATCTAATCAATGTCTGCGTGCCATAGCCCTTGAATGAATCCATTAAAGTTATGTGGATGCATCCTGCACAGAGGAAAAAAAACGTCTCCAGATACCTCTGATAGAAATTAGCCATGAATTAGGAGAGAGGCTGGGCTCATTCTGGATTCCAGCCAAAGCAGAATTAATAGGCCATCAGAGCCTCTTGTGTGTTAAATCCCATTTGTTCGCCCGTGGTTTATGAAAGTGCCTTCTGCATTGCTCCTGGCTTGGTGTGAGACCCCCGAACACCCACCACAAAACTTTGCTCATTAAATAAATTTCTGGGAGGAGACAAAGCAGGGAGGGCTGCAGATCAGGGACAGAGCTGCAATCTAGGCCTGTCTTGTTGGGAGATGATCATTCTGAGGGGGCCGGCTGAGCCGAGGTTGTGATTGCATTTGGGGTTTGAATGGTTTTAGTCTGCAGCCAGGAATGGAGCTAAGAGGACTTTAGCTGGACACTGGGGGGACGGTAGCCGTGTGGGCTTCTTCAGCACCAACTTTATCTAAGCAGTGTCCACTAATCCCACAAATTGATCCTCAGTGTTTCTGTGTTTAAGCAGAGGAACAGCTCTGACCAAATCTCTTTGGAAAAGAACGTCTGAAATGCCTAAACCTATCAGAGGGAGAGGTTTCACCACTTTGTGGCACACCATCATTATTTTCTGTATGCCTGAAAACATACTGCATCATATGAGATAATTACTGGACATACTTTCCTAAAAGAGTAACAGCTTTTGGCATGTCTGACTCACACGTCAGAGTGTGCAGATTGTTGCTTATAATGCACTTGCGCATTGTTATCTTCATCCCTGCATGCTTGTTTTTCTGTGTAAGTGTACACACTTCATTTTAATTTCTTTAAAAAAAAATTCAGTTGGACCAAATAACCGACATTATTACAATTCTAACTGAGTCAGACAACTACCATTTCCATCTGTCCGTCTTATCCATTTCAGGGCCGCGGGAGCCTATCCCAGCTGTCATGGGGCAAGAGGCAGGGTACATCCTGGATTAGCCGCCAGAATGTAGCAGCGCTAACACAGAGAGACAGACAACCATTCACACTCACATATACACGTTCTTCTTGCTGTGAGGCAACAGTGCAAAAAAGACTATAGAGTTTAGTAGTTTAGCTCAAAGATCCTCACAAATATTGTTACAGGCACAAAATAGGGTGTGATAAGCAAATTGTTTTAGCAAATAGCTACCTACTTTGAAACAATTGCTGACTAATACCAACCAACCACAGTCCAATTAGCCCTCCACATGCTGAAACAGTGTGCATGAGCTAATTGTAACATGATATGAAAATTATGCATGTACATGGCTGTGCAGGATGATAACACGTGAAATCAGGATACAGAGATAAAGATACTTAAAGACAACAATAAGAAAAGACAGAACTGGTAAAGAGAATATGAGCAGTGTAAATGTGAGTGTGTCACACCAGTTCAATTTTCAGTATGACAATGATCTCAAACACATTGTTAATATGGTACAAAACATGCTTGGAAAGAAAAACACACAATGGAACACAATCAGTCATAGACTGGCCTTCTCAGAGCCTGCACCGCTACATTATTGAAGCAGTGTGATCATCTTAACAGAGAACAGAAGACAGGCAACATCCAAAGACGAGCTTTGAATGTCCTTCAAGAAGTCCGACATATCAATATATTAAATATTCAAATCAACCATGATGCCTGTTTTTCATTTCCTATTAGTAATCCTAGTAGTCAAGTAGAAAAATTAATCCATTTTTGTTACTAAAAAAAAGCAAATACAAATTCCTTTTTTTTATTATCCATTTTCACATTCTCGTGTTAGCTTAATTAGCTAGTTAGCAACAAATAACACCTGCTGGTTACAGATGTCAGATTCACTATCTGAAGCCTATTTTAGTCTACTGAATAATTACTTAGAATAATAAGTGATGAATCATTTTAAAAACTGTAAACTGCATGTGTGCCATACGAGAATGGGAAGTTAATGAGTGCAGAGCCTCGCAGACAGTCAAGTGGGCAGGATGTTTTCAGTGGCAAGGTAATTAAGAGTCTTGTGATGTAACAGCACAGACGGCAGATGTAGTGATCTGCTGGTAAAAAGCAGCTAACATTGCTGCCTTTAACACTGTTATTGAATGTCATAATGTCACAAAAAAAAGTTGCAAACTTGGAGGCTTTTTAACTAAAAGTTTGGAGTCAAAAATGAAAAACATTAAACGTAGTTCCATATTCATCTGAGCCACTGTATGCAACAAAAGGCATACTCACTCACCTTGACAAAGCGGCAATAATCGCCAAATGAACTGTTCCCAAACAAATCAAGCATTCAACCAATATAACATGGAGATGTGCAACTCAGAGGGGACGACTCAAACTGCTGCTGCACAGAGAAGTTTGCATACTGAAACCACAGGAGAGCCATTACAGCTCAACCGTTCTCTTCACTGCACTGATAAACAACAATTCCCAGAGTCCCCTAGTCCTCCATTGTCCGAATTTACATGAGGTTTGGGGGCTTCAGCACATGCAAGTGATAGAGGTCAGAGCAAGTGTGTATCCACAATACACATTCAACACAAGGTGAACGAAAACTTCCCCTAAAACGGCACTCGATTCAGAAACTTTTGAATTGCTTGGATGTAGAATTACACCTGAATGTACACATATACTGTACTGATACCTACGAATGCGCGCATGAAGCATGCACACGGTGCGTTCATGTACACATGCACACGCATGCCAGTGCAGTTATTTTCATGCTGTTGTAGACACACTATATGCAAATGAGATCTAAAATGGCTCTCATGCTTGCCCTCTTCCTCCGGTGCCAGAGTCACGCATCATTGTCAGCAGCCAGCAAAACAAGATGAAATAAAATTCTAAGCCGTCCTGGCAGTCAAGGACACCATTCCCTCACCGTAATAGCCTGTATCGCCTAGCCACTCCATGTGTAGCTTTTCTTCATTGCTCTGGGCTTTTATTCCTGGCAATAAGCTCTTTATCACTCCTCAACACAATTCATTTAAAACCACCGTCAAGAAGCAATCAAACCTTAAGTAAGAGGATTCAAAGTCAGTGTGTTATTGTTAAGCAAAGTAGCATTACTTCATTTACATAATGCATCCAGACAGAGATGCCAAATAGGTAATAATAAAGAACAGCACGCAGGAAAATAAACAGTTAATATTTGTTTTCAATGATAGGGCCCCAAATTTAAATTCAACACTTCGTGCGTCACGTTGTTTCCTCTTCTCTTCTTTCTCTGGATTGCCTCCTTCCCTGCCTCTGGAATGGCATTATGTTTAGGTTAGTTGTCTTTCTGCCTTGGACACCTATGATTTAGCAATTCTTGACATATCCATTACGCCACACAGATTGGCTGTTGTCCGTTCCCCGTGTCTCGGAAACCTATAGAAATGACATCTACCCTTCCATTTTTTTCTCAAATGTCCTCGATTCACAGGTGGTGCATTTAGAAAGAAGTGGATTCTAATTTCAGGAGTGTTCTCTTACTATTAACTATAGCTACAGGAGGAACATCAATCTTGACAAGGTCTTTTTGAGCCATGTCTAAAAATGCAATGCCATTGTGTTTTTTTCACCTGCTCGCCACAGTCTGACCGTAGAGGGGCATTTCGATTGCCTGTTTTAAGATTAACTATCTGCTTTATTTTTCTCTCTATAACAGTGTTTGGGAAGTGGCTCACATGTCATCACTGTATATCTTTTGTATGTTGATTGCTTAGGTGGAACAACTCATCTCATCTCTCCCAGAGCAGAAAGTCAGTCAGTTTTATAACAGGTGCAATCAGTGTCATCATCAGCACCATCACCTTCTTCATCCCTGCAGTGTTTACCTTACCGTGAGCATCATCTTCCACCTCCAGCACCTCTTTCATTGATGTTTGCTTGTGGATTGATCTTCATCCTCACATATTTGCAGTTCTGTTGAATCTTAATTTTTAAATTCATGACTTTCTATAATAATTGATTAGGTGAAAGAGGAAGTTCATAAAGCGGCAACTGCATCAACCTGTGAAAACAGACGCATACACGCCGGCACACACACACACACACACACACACACACAGCTTAAAGTGTCCTTATTAATAATGCTATAATTTTCCCATTTCTGCCCTTTTTTACTTTCCATGTACAGTACTGTCCAAAAGTCTTGAGCCACCCTAGATGTTTTGCAAAGAAAATGGGAAAGTGGTGCAGAAATGTATCGAAACATGTGCAAACATACATGGAAACACAGTATATAAGGTAAAAGGGGAGTTTATATCATTCAAACGAGGTTCAAAGTCATTTTCTGGTATGACCTTTATTCTTCAACAAAGACTGAATTCTCTTACACAAACGTTCTTGTAATTTCTACTTCTCCAGGCTTCTTGAAGGGCATTCAAAGCTCTTCTTTGGATGTTGGCTGACTATTCTTCTGTTCTCTGTCAAGATGATCCCACACTGCTTCAATAATGTTGAGCTCCAAGCTCTGGGGAGGCCAATAGAATGATAGTGATCCCTTGTGTGTTTTACTGTCCAGCTATGCTTTTACTGCACAGAGAGTTTATTTGGGATCTTTTTATGCTGAAAAATGAACAGTGTTTCCCCAACAAACACAGCTGAAATGCAGCCCTGGACCATGACAGAGCCTCCACCGTGTTTTACAGATGGCTGTAGACACTCACTGTTGTGCCTCTCTCCTGACCTTCTCAGTGCATACTGAGGACAATTTCACATTTGGATTCATCACTATGAGAGTAGTTGCCACTGATTTTCACCCTAGCCCTTGTGTAATTGCATACCTCAGCTTAAGAATAGCTTCTTGATAGCCACTGAGACCGTTTCTGATGAAACTTTAGTGAAGAGTAGATGGATCAGTTGGAGGGCCAGATGTATCTCTCAGATCCTGTTTAAGGGCTTTGCTGGATTTTTTTCCTATTTCTTAAGGAAATGACTTCAATAATACTCCACTTGTCCAGTTTCCTTATATTTTTAAATGACAAGCTGGACACCATGCCAACATATGTCAAGTGTTTGGCTAATGGATCTTTGGGAATCACCTGGTTGGTGTATATCTGTCAAACTGTGTTATCATTGGCATTTTTATAGATTCAACTAAATAAATTGGAATAAATGTGTGTTTTGAAACACGTTGCCCAAATACTATGTAAACTTGGTTCTTTGCTAAGTTGTCTTTTATGTGTCGACAACACTGATTCATCCCTTAAGTTAGTTGCTTTTTTATGCTTGAATGATTCACGGGTCAGTCTAAAGTGCAACAAACAAAAGAATATGTTCATGTAAAAATGTTCATGTACAAGGAGTGAAAATTAGGTAAAAAGCAGCTGATTGCCAACGAAAAATGACAAAAGAGCCTCAGAAAGATTGAAGAACTCCTAAAGACGATTTCAAAACATTATAAGAAAGTCTGGCTCCTTGGAAGCAAAATCTAAAGAAATATATAAAAGGGCTGGCTCAAGACTTTTGCACAGGACTGTGTTAAATTATCCTTTCCATACAACGTGTCTTCTTGAACGATGACCTTGAGCTTGAAACTTCCACTTCATTGTATTTGCTTCATTTAATTGGATACAATAAGATGCTCCTTCACAAACGCAGAGGTATTTAGCATTAAGTCACAACTTGTGAGGCTGTTTTGATTCAAGTTATTATCCACCTAATAAATGGTGGTGTTTGTTAAACATAGTTATATGTGTGATGGTTTAATTCCATGTCCACTGTCCCCTTGTTCTACTGCTTTCCATTTAATATGGCAACTTCATCACCAGGGAGATTAAAGCTAATGCCTAAAGGAGCACAGCCCAAAATTGAAAAGAATTAACTCTAATTAGCACGCTGACAAATGGCTAATACGGTGGCAATTGTTATATTTTTATTATATAACCTGTAATCGTACCCTTGAGAACCTCATTTTAAGTTATGCTGAAATGAGGTTGAGGGTTATTTTAATTAAAAAAATCATTTTCATTTAGTAAAATTAAAAAACGCCGGGTTAAAAAGAAGCATTTCTTCTGTCAGAGCTCTGCTCTTGCCAGGGTCTTCACCCTTCATGTTGCATCCTTTAGCAAGTGTGACACAGCACCTAACGATAGGTAAGCCCACCACATCAAGCTCAGCATCATTACTTCGACACCACAACCCCAGCAGGCAGTACAGCACATAAAAGACCCTGCAAACGGTCCCGTCAGCCTGTAAACTCAGCTAATTAACAGTAGCTTCATGCTTTTTGTACATTGCCAGCTCTGCGTGCTTCTTCAAGGCCACAGGATGTAAGCCATGCAACAATCTGCAAGCCAATTGTCACACACCGAAAAAGGGAGACGGGTAGTAGTGAGCAGGGATTTACTGGCTGTGATAGTTATTGAATGGAGTATTTTTTTTTTCGCCTTTGTCACCTGCTGCTTGCCGTTGTCGCTGCCCTCGCCAGTGTCTTTCCTCACACAGACAGTAATGAAAATAATAATAATAATGATAAGAATAGCATCACTTCAATCTCACTTTCAGTGATTACATTGTTCCTCCCGTTTCCGTTTCTGCTTAAATTATATTTAACTTCATCTGCTGTGGTCTGCAAACAGGATTACTGGTACTTATCTGAAATGAAAGTGCATTTTTAACGCAGTTTAATAACGAGAGTGGAAAATCCAGTCCATAGCAATAAAGCTGAAACTAATTCATTTCAATGGCTGTCGGCACAGAGTGTTTCCATTCTTCCTCACATGCCCATTCTTACTGTTTAAAACTGTAAAAGAAAGGCGGCAGAAGGCCATTTGTGTAATCTGCCGCCGCCTGACACGAACATGGTGATCACAGAGCCACTGAGGAATCTTCATCCAGCTTTTAAGAGGCTCTTCAAAGAGCCACTAAAAGGCTGGCTTAAAAGCAACCGAGATCATCAAACTCTGCAACTTTTCTTAAGAGTCTTGAGCAGAGTGGAGGGTGAAAGGGGTGGACTGGAAGGATGGAGGGCGGCGAGAGGTGGGGGGGGGACTACCGCATATCCTCGTGCATCTAAAGTGGTCAGCAGTTTGAACCTGTCCGTGCCTCCTGTTCCATTATGGAATAGTAACACAGGGGCCTGTTTGTTCGCCAAACACAATTAACAAGGTTTCTGCTGCACATCAATACTGCTATTTGCATAGGGTATTGATCTGAAGTCCTTATAATCACAAAATGTTAATTGCACCAATTAATTCTCAATCTGTTTGTGCCCTTGTCTGGCCGCCTTGAGCCCTGAAGGTCAGTGTGAAAATGAACTGCTCTTTGATTCTCCTCCAGGAAAAGATTTTTCCCAAGACAACACACTTTGCTACTCTGAAATCAAAAGGCCCTACCATCCTTTATCATTATTATCATTCCATGTGAGTAGCAGCTAATGGGTTTAAAATCTTGTGATCTGATTTGTCCTTTTAAGCAAGGTTTTTCTTGTCTCGTTCATTAACCAGGGCTGGCTCCACTTCTCTGCAGCAGAGCTGTGGCTATTTACACCTCAAAGACACAGTATCCCCTTTATATTGACTAATAAGTCATTTTCTGAGACAATGCATTGCCCATGTGATTCATGGCCTATACACACTGTGTGTGAATTTCCTCTGTCTCTGGTCCTGCTGCTACACCATGTTATTACATGTTGAAGCATGACCTCCTGGTTTATTGTCTGTTTGAGATGATCAGAATAATAAGTCAGAGCTGTCTATTCGCTTCTCTTCTGTCTGTAATATGTAGGTAGGCCTCTCTCCTTTGTTCTGTGCCACACTCTTATATTTTTCTATCTGAACATCACAGCATACATATCGCTGTAATTATCATTTTAAATGGGGTATACATGCATTTTGTATATACTGTATACATAGTGAAAATAAACAAATGTGAATAATAACACTACACATTTAATATGACTTATTTAAGCCACAAGAACCAATTATATTTTTTGCACTGACTGTATTTACCAGTATTGATTGCAGTCTCCGTTAATTGCTTTTCCCTCTATCTTGATACAGTCAACAACAAGAACGCAATTATAGGTTTTGCAACGTGTTTCACTCGCTGATATCTGTACATAACAGTGCACAAGGACCTCTCTTCCAGTCCCCGTCATCCATGCCTGAGCACAGCCAAATGAAAAATGAGCCACCCTGTGTGAAAGATGAATTTCAATCCACTACACCTGTGCCACCCCACCAAATGAAAGGACTGATTGCCTCCAATTGCATATTTAAAATGCTTAATTCCTCCATTAAGGAACCTATTTACATGAATTAGGGACAATTAGCATTTTCAGACCCACTTCAACTTTGTTCACCCCCATCCATTAACATTTGAAAGTGTCGGCTGCCAGACACAAGAAAGCCCCTCCATCTGATTTGTGCTGACCCCCTATGATGGCTGCCTGAATGGACTTTTTTATCTGTACCACTTCACTAAGGAGGAGGGAGGGGTGAAGAGGATAAACTGGGGGACTATAGTAAGTCACCTCATCGTGGTTAATCAACAAAAGCCAGTGAATGAAAGACAACAAAGTGAAGGGCAAAGGGGTGTCTAATGGAGGGCAGCTAAGGTCCAGGTCTTCAGCATTACGCACCTTTTATCTAATAGATACTACATTCATTTAATGCAGCCGAGCTGATGTTTTGTCCTTCTAATAGTGGGTTACCCACTGAACAACGGTGGAAAGCAGACTCTCTGGCCTCTAAACCATCAGTAATAAAGTGGAAATTATGAAGAAAAAAGTTTCTAAAAGAGAGGAGAATGAATTTTAGTGTGTACACCTCTCAGATTTTTGAAATTACTGAACCTTGTAGCCAAATCCAGTCGACATAATGGAAAATGAGGCCTCTGTGAAGACTGTTTGTACACAGCCTTGAGTATTTCCTTCGGTCAGCAATTACAGCTTGTGATTCAAAGCGCTTACACATCCTTAAGATGAGCTTTTTGATGGAAGAAAAGCTGCCGTCCTCTAATGAAGATGACAGAGGCCGTCTTATTCTCCAGAGAATTTATTAGAAGGGGGGAAAAAAAGTGGGGCGTCGCATCATGTGAGTCATGTGTAATGCATTTTATTGTTGCAAGAGAGGAAGGGAGAGCATGAAAATACATTAGTCTCTTTGAGTTGCATAAACCTTTGTGGGTTTGTTTTTTTAGTCGTGTACTGTATGTGTGTGAGAGAGAGAGAAAGCGAGGGAGTATGATTCTGCAGACATGTACACTATGTTTTTATGGGTTATACTCGCAGTAAATCAGATGTTTTGCTCTAAATCAATATCATTTACACTATAATGTACTTTTGTTTGACTACCATGAGGAAAGGGGTTTGAAATACCACCTACACGTACCTACACGTCATCACATTTAAGCAAAGAAAGTTTGAAGATTTGGAAAAATTGAGGCAATGTCACATACTCGCCTTTAACTTTTCTTATAGTGCCGCATACCTCAGGCTTTATGCTACTTTTTGCTTCATTTCATCCATTACTGACTGTTAACCTAACGGGCTAATGCATCATATTGACTAGACTCTGTCTCTCTGTTTGTCGCATTGGGCATTTGCATATTGAATTGCATCACATGACACAGATGGATGCAGAAAATTGGCACAGTCAGCAAGAACAGAGGAGAAATTTCTCCATGAATTACATTTCAAGATAAGCAAAACACCACTAGATCTGCAGCTTTGTCAGGCCTTTCTGAGTTTGGGTCAGATAGCAGAGCGCTGTGTGCCACATACTGGAATCACTGTTTTCTTTACATTCAATGGTCAGATCATGGTCAGTTAACATACAGGTGGTAGTGCTGAGTATTTCATTCTTGGGGAAAATTAAAAGATACATTCCTTCAACACAGACAGAAAAGGGACAGCTTGACATAAGGTTAAGATCCCGAATAGTTTAAGGTTTAATGTATTCACTCCAAGAGTTGTTAAACCAAGCAAACAGCAATGAAGTCTATGATTCACTTTAATCTTAAATTCAAACTTGATTAAAAATTCAAATTTAATGTAAAGAGGGAAGGTGCAACAGAGCCAGGCTGAAAAGGCCATCCATTAACTCCATGCTAGGATATAAACGGAGTGGAAAGAAGGTTGTTTTCTGCTCTGTAGCTTCCTTAGAAAAATGAATTTCATCTGACCAGAAGTTTTGCTAGCTAGAGGGCTTTGCTCTTGAGCCGAATTTGTATAGTAAAGGGAGTGGGTCGGCTTGAAATGGCCTCCTCACCGACTCAAATACCACTTTGTACAACAAGAGGTAACGCTGAGATGGCTGACCCTAAGTTTGAAACACTCTGCCTAGCTGCTCACCGGCAGGAGTGTCTTTGCAAACACCATGAAGAAATCACACTAGCTGCGGTGGAAGGAGTGAAAGCCTATTCATGCAATCATATGTAAACATCATCACATGCTATGAAATGTACAGCAGGAAACTTTTATGCCCCGGCCACCTGTGTTGCCTTTTTCCTTTAAATCTTGATTGGAGGTGCTGAAGGTGACTAACAATCAGCTTCTGCAGAACATCCGCTGGATTTTTGTGCTCACTGCAGCTTTAGTCGATAGATTGCATCTTGTATATTCCTTTGCTTGTTACATCCAGTATGACTTCCCGAGACTGACTGATCTAGCCACACTCAACCTGAATGTTTGAGTACCTCTGTGTCTGGTGTCAAACCACATTAAATGGCCTTTTATTATGCTATGTGAAATTAAACTCTGGCTTACTCCCCTGGTCCAAACATATGCATGGGGTTAGGTTAATTGGCAAT
>VURO01044275.1:0-24004 GCA_015108175.1 Pelvicachromis taeniatus | reverse complement strand
TCTTTTTTTTATTTTTTATTTTTTTCTCTTCCATAATTTTGTTTTGGCAAAACACGAGCTCGTGTTTCGTCTCTCTGAGAGCCACCAGCGCTCTCCAGCTTTCATGTGTCCATCCTGCTCCAGCCCTCCGCTACTTAAGGACCTTTGTTTAGCCGCGGCAGAGCTGAGGGCAGATTTTGGCAGACAGGCAGGTGCTGATAGAGACAAACTCCATAATGCCGAGAGAACCGCGTGCCAAGAGGCTAATGGCAGCTTTAAAAAAAAGTAGCTGGAGGAACAAAGCGTCAGCTTTGGTGGGTCTGCCAGCGGAAAATATCTTCTGCGTGCTGTTGTTCTTCAGAAGAGTGATGAGCTCATCATGTGTATGTGCTGAGGGGCGGTTCAATCTCTTAGGACAGGTCACAGTTTAAAACCAGAATCATTACCTTTGATATCACCATCACAGTACTCAGTTCAATTCAATTCAGTTTTATTTATATATCAAGTGCAAACTTGACCTGACAATAATACAGAGAAACCCCAACAATCAAATGACCCCCTTTGTGCAAGCACTTTGTGAAAGTGGGAAGAAAAAAAACCTTTTTAACAGGAAGAAACCTCCGGCAGAACCAGACCCTGAAATGAGCAGCCATCTGCCTTGATTGGTGATTAGATTAATCACGACATAATTAAATTCCAGGCCTCTGTGTGTTAAACAGATGTGAAGGAGAACATTTTGATGATGATTGATGATTAAGCCCTTTATTATTTTCTACTCATTTGTCAAAATTGAGAATGACCTGAGGTGATCCAAACTGCTTAGACTTCTGATAAGCTGTTTGGATCATCTGGTACCTTAAATTCACCTTCCTGTGACTATAGTAATGTGCCTGCTTTAAAGAGAGACATTAAATCCATTCTTTCAAGATACTTCTGTACATCCACAGACCCAAATGCTGAAACTGGGCACAGAGTACTAGAAAAGGTTTACTACACAAGCTGCTCTTGTAGAATAGAATAGAGTAGAATAGAATAGGACAAAATATTATTGTTTATTGTCTCTATACACATGTACAATAAGAATCTGCTACTCAGTACATACATGTGAGAGGAGGGGTGCACAGTTCCTCAGCATATTATATGAAGAGTATTCAAAAATATGAAATGTACAAATAGTGCTATATAGTTACAGTCTGGGTTACTGCATGTAAATTAAATGTTGCTCATTGGTGGTAGTTGTGTAGTCTGTGTATAGAGGGAAGTCCTTGGATTGGGGTGTGGCACTGTGTTGTCATGTGTGAGTTCAGGCTGGTTATGGCTTTTAGTGAAGACAATACTCAGTATGTCCTGGAAACACACTGAGGAAGGTCTGAGGAAGTCACTGGAGGAATGGGAGAAAATTGATAAACTGGCATTAAGTGCTGAGTACTCAGCGCTTGATAAGCTGCCACTGGCACGTCGGGCTGGAAAATCTAAGCCACAAAGTGAGTGTCAAGGTAGAACTAATCATACCAGCAAACGGAAGGAACCTTGAAGTTTAATAGCAGAGAGAAAGAAGGAAGGGGGAAAGGACGCAGGACACTACTGGTATCATATAGAGGTTGGAAATTGGAAATTTTGTAATTCCCGAGTGCAATTCAATTTAATTATGTCTTACTTATCAGCACCAAATCACAACAGTCTCCTCATGTCACTTTATATTGTAAGGTAAAGACCCTACAATGACATTGCTGACCTCTGACTCTCTGATGGTTTTTCTCTCACTGTGCGACCCCGCCCAGGGAGGCCTTGTGTAACTTGGAGATCATTTGGGGTGTGTGGGTAGTGTAGCTGGTTAGTGTAATGCACATATTTGGAATGACAGCTTGGAGGTTGAATTGAGGCACACGTGAGGCGTTATATGGAACGCATGTGGGAACTATGGATGGATTAGACCATTATTCAATACTAAAAGGTGATGCTACAACTTTTCAATGAGAAAAGGATGTCTGTGCCTCCCTAGTCACATTGGAAAAAGAAAAAGCACAAGTGAAGAAGAGATAAGTGACACTGGACTGATGTTTTGAAGATGATAAAGTTACATTAATGCTACTGAAACACAGACAGAGGTATAACATAGGAAAAGCAGCGCTAAGTGACGTAGAAATGACCTCTTCCCAATGAGCATACACGTGTCTCTGCTATCTAAAATTTACAGCAAGTACTGTTTGACAGTAAATCGCTATGCTGGCTTGGGAGGGAGACAGGAAAAAAGCCACACTGTGTCTTTGAATGCATTCCAAGAGCAAAGTCAGAAAAGCAAGGAAAAACAGGAGGTGTTTTGATTCTTAGCAAGGTAGACCTATTCATGCATCATGTTTATCAGTGTGCATGAAGGTGTTTTTTAAAAAGCAATTTCAATCTTAAGCCTAAATTTTATGTTCTGTATCCGTGCCTGTTCCTTCTGCTGCCGGTTTATTTGCTGTTAACAGCAGGTTGTGTCTCCCTCTCGGACCACAGGATGTAGAATTCATCATGGTGCACATGCTGAAACCAGATCCCTGTCGGTTCCTGGGGCCTCCCTTGTCCTCGCACCGGGCGTTTATGGCGAGCGTGCTACAGTTACAACGCTGCAGTTGAGGCTAGACGGCCGTTTACTGGATGGAGCATTCCTCCATTTTTGTCACAGCTATTCGCTCCTCGCTGCCCCTCCACCATAAAGGAGAAAATAGAGAGAAACAATGACTACATTTGACATTTTAGGCTTTACATTTAACCAAGCAGATGCACGATTATTCTCATCAAACATGCAAATTCTGTGCAGGATGTTAAAGAGTGTATAATTTTTTTTTTTTTTTAAACTGGCAGAACAACTCATATACTCTCCACAGGGCTTAGTTGGCATGTCAAATATTAAAGTGGATGACAGCAAAACTATAAAATAACTGAAAAGGTGAGGCTTTTTTAAGAAGGGACAAATCATTTTCTCTCTAAAGAAACATATCAGCAGAAACACCTACACTAAAGTTTAACCCAAGCTGGATCATGGAACGGGACAATGATCGTAAGTTCAGCAGCAAATCTACAATAAAATGACTGAAAAAGAAAAGAATCAAGGTGCTGCAATCATCCAATCAGAGTCCAGACCTCAACCTCTGACTAAACCAATGCCCACAAACCTCAATGACCTAAAGCAACACTGTAAAGAAGAGAAAAGTGCTCCACAATGATGTGAGAGACTGATAAGGTCATATGGAAAACCATTACTGCAAGTTATTGCTGCTAAAGGAGGCTCTACAAGTTACTGACTGATGACTCAATGATGTATTTAGTTTTTCACCGTGCTGCAGAGTCCTCTGAGAACTTTCTTATCACTCTGTGAGACTAAAGCATGTGAGACTAACCGACACATTTGTCAACTGTAGTGATCTCAGAGACTCAACCTGTGTCCAACTGTCAAACAGGACAGAGGTTCGGAGGTGTGATGAGACCTAATTGCAGCAATTCAGAGAGTTTGTTAACTAGTTATTTCCTACCCTTATCTTATGGATAATAAATAAATAGAAAAAAAAACATGAATGCTGAAAAAGAAAAACTGCAAAATGATGTGAATGACAAGAAAGACCTCTCTCCATTTGAGAGATGAGGCAGGAAAGAGATAAATATGATAAAATATTAAAAAAAGAGCTTTTTTTCTGTCTTTTGTGGAACATTTGAGTCATAAACGTCAGTATATCTCTTTTCCTTGCCTATCTATCACAGCCTTTTATTCAAAAATATTAACATTTTTCTATTCGAGTGTGCCAGCTGATGAAAGAGCGTTGAAACACTTTGAATACTGACAATAATTATTGTTGGTTTTCTCTTTAATTATCAGATTCATTATTAATAGTTAGGGATTGTGTGTGTTTGGTGATACTGCAGTGCTGTTTTTTATGATAATGTGAAAATAAGGGTTAGTGACAGGGTTAATTTTTCTTAAAATAACTCTGGTGACATTTGGTGTACAATAAGTTTTTCTAACCATCGAAAGAATGTTTGGATCCAAACTGCTGACTCTCAGCTCATCGGATGATCAAATGGTCCTGGAGAGGCGTCAATGTTTGATGAGATACTTCACCATTTGTACAGAACAAGAATGTAACAAAGTGTGTGGACCACCAGGACAGTGATTACAGGACACCTTTGAGCCATCGTTAGGATCTGACATCCAGAGGACGGTCGTTCTTTGCTTGGATCTGTGCCCATGTTTGGAGTCCTTTCAGATCTGTTGGAGCCCCCCCCCCCCTTGCTGTGAGTTCCCTCTGGCAGCTCAGCTGGAAGTCTGAGGAGATGCAGGGACTCAAGCGGTCAGTAAACACCAGGTTTCTGTGATCTTAGCTGCAGGTCTGCTGAGCCCCTGCAGTGCCCAGGATCCAGGGGGACACCCTGTCTGCAGGGACCAGACCAACTCCAGTAGCACAATGAACACCTCTGAAACTTCCTGCACATGTTGTGTTTCTTCTTCATTCACCTCATTCACTCACTAACTTTATATACCTCTCTGCATTTATATATGAGTTATTATTAATCTCTCCTCCACAGCGTGTCTTTGTCCTGTCTTCCTTACATCACCCCCAACCAGTCACGGCAGATGGCCACCCCTCCTGAGCCTGGTTCTGCTGGAGTTTTCTTCCATTTAAACTGGGGATTTTCCTTCCCACTGTTGCCAAGTGTTTTTTTCATAGCAGGTCATTTAATTAATGGGGCTTTGTCTGTTTTATTGTAAGATCTCTACCTTGCAGTACCTTGAGATGAATTCACTTGAATTAAATTTGCACCTAAGTCACATATCTGTCAAATCACTCCACCATCATATTCTCCATTCCGGACACATTAGCATACACGAGTGGCCCTCACTGTAGTATAATCTTCAAGTTATGATAGTAGCTTTCCCCCTAATAAAACCACCATCCTTGCGTGGTTTCATTATATAAAGTGGCCCAGCAGGAACACACAAAGATGATGTCAAGATTTAACCATGGTTAATTCATCATAGGTTTATCAATTTAGTTTTCTGAAACAAGCTTTCAAAAGGTGAATTTTTATTGTTTTTTTACTTGAATTAGCTTTTTTTCTTTTTTTTATATATCTGATTACGTCAGTGTGGCTGTAGTGACTGTGACCACTCTGACATCTGAATCTTCACTCTGCTGCTTTCTGTTCTAAGTGGAAGCTCAAAGGTGAACACGGTTTGGTGTTGGTGTGAAGAGCATCAACAGTGAGGCTCTTAGTGTGTTGACTCAAACTGTGGAGCCTCCTCATGCCTGCAGGTTACAGGGTGACGGACCACACAGACAGAGCCACTTCATGACCACCAACACACACACACACACACACAAACTGCGAAACCACCAAACACTCTGTGTAATCTGAGTCTCATCTGGGATTTGCTCTCTGCTCATCACAACATTAAATGCTGTGTGACGCAACCAGACAGCAAAGTGTGTTTACTGCTACTGGTGGGTTAAATATGTCCAAACACACACAAACAACATGCTGGACACTCTGAGCTGTAACAGGTGGAGGACTTAGGTGGAAATGCCAACATTTCCAAAGACCTCATACTGAGTTCACCTTTACTGCTTTAATAAAATTAAGAAGGAGGTATCAGCCAGGTGTTGCTTATCAAATGCACTTAATTCACTGATCATCAGGAAGTGTGAACGACTCTGTAAAACCAGACGTTTAGTGGTTTGCTGGTCTGGACCGTTCGTGTGTACTACAGTCTTTATCCCAGTCGATTCACCTCAAGGTCAAGGCTTTGCAAAGCTGCAGCTGATAGAACTACAAGATTCCCACAAGACGTCTGTGCACAAATCTGTGATTTATCAATATTTTTGTACCTGGATTTGTTTGTACTTCAGGAACAAATTTAGAAGTCAGTCTGACTGTGCTTACAACAAATATCAGCTTGACTTCCTTTAGGAATTTGGACATGAATTCAACAAACATGTATTCATTTTAAATTTATGAATTTCCAAAACACCGTAAATCACAAAATTCTCAGAATTAAAATCTTTTAAATGCATGTAAATACAATAAAATACTAAAGGCCAAAGATTTATAACTTAACACTTGATTTTAAACTTTCTACTATTTCTTGTCTAACTTATCGTCAGTATTCTCAGGCCATGACTAATACGTGTTCATGTGAAACGCATCCTTTTCTCTCCGTTTCGGCCGTCCGTCCACACTGAGACGGCGTTTTTGGTCAAGGAAAACGGAGGTTTTTGAAAATGCTCTCCAAAGTAGATACATTTGAAAATGTTGTTTTTGCGTCCCTGTGTGGACTGCGAAAACGGAGGCTTTCGCAAACGATGACGCATTTTAACCACGTGATGCAGTCATGTGACCAATTCAACGATGATGGCGGACGGCATTGTACATAAGTTGTTTTGTTTGCTCTCAATTTTGACAGCCGTATTAATGATTAACATCAGTTTGTATTTGCTCCATATAGCTTTTGCAACTTGTGTTACTCGCAGCCACAACTCCACCTCATTGTCAGTCCATTTAAAAGACTTGATTCGTCTTATATGTCACTCATGCGCAGTACAGGAAAGTAAGCCTTTTCAGTGTGGATGAAAATGACTGAAAGCGTTTTTAGATGAAAACGCCGTTTTCTAATTTATCCGGATTAGTGTAGACGTAGCCTTAAATGTTCTTATCACTTATTAAAAATGACTTTTATCATTGCTGAATGTCGTTACTCACAGTATAATTTTTTGGCATTGTGCCATGAATGCTGGAAAATCCTGTGGCTGACATACTACATGTCCTCTGTTCTTTTCTTCTTTTTCTTTGAAGTCTGTAAGTCTTTTTCATATTTACTTTAATTTCATACCTTTTGTGTTTTACATGAGCCACAGTGAGTATTTCTGTGGAAATACCTCCCGTTGTTTCAGCCCATTACTTTTTCTTTATTTATGTCTTTTAAATTGATGTCATTCTGGTAGAAACACTTTGGAAAGCTACACCTCTTCTATCTTCCTCCTTGGACCTCAGACAGAATCATTCACTACTATCCAAACTGTATGGAGATTGAATAAGACTGGTAGTTTTAAATTATTCTGATCAAAACAGGCCGATATGCACCTTTCATATATCATGGGTATCAATGGTATTTCATAAATAAATTGTACTTTTTGCTTGTGATCTCATTTTTTTTCAATTTGGAAAGAACGTTTTCATGCAAATGAGGCCCAGTGATGCCAAGCATGGCAGCAAATCACCATTAGAAAGGCTGACTGAAACGCTGTGGTGTGTATATAAAAGAATGATCGTTAAAACTGATCCAGAAGATGCCAAAAGTACCAACATAGTCAAAATGTCCACTTCAGTTCAGTAACTTGACTAAGCCGAGATGAACTGTTGTAGATGATGATCTGCAGCTGCTTTAATCAGCACAACTGTCAATCATCCCTAACTTAAGCCACACTTTAAGCACCAACCAGCAGTTATAGATATCTAGAAGATAACTAATCCTCTGCAAGGTTTTTAGAAGAAGGAAGTTAGCTGAGACCAAAATGGGGTTTTGTTATAGCACGATTAAACATGTTGGGATATTTTAACATGCGTGTCTATGGGGATTGACTCACTTCTGCAGTCACCCTCGAGTGGACATAAGACTAACTGCAGCTTTGCAGCACTGAATACAAATGTCTGTAATTCTCAGTTTTGTGATTTTGAATTTGAGTTAGAAACCTGAAAGCTGAATTTTCCTTCATCATGGTGATCTAATGATGTGAGACACCAAAGACCTCACATGTGTAACAATGTGTTTCTGCCATCTCTTGAAATAGTCCCAGTGTTAACCTGTCCTTACTCTGAGCATCATCATTCATCATTGTTTAATTTCTGCCACATAACACCGCAGCATCCATTTACCCCCCATCCGTCGTTGGAACACTCCATGCTATATTTGTCTCTTTAATGAGGATGGGGGCATTCCACAGGCTTTCTGGGTAATCACAGCGTCTGGCTCAATAGGTATTCGAGGAGTATCGCTGGACCTCAGTGTCAACCTCGGATTTACTTTCCTCCTATTACGGAGGGCAACAACATCTTGTAAATGTGTGGATTTATTCATCCACAACAACAACAAACTGAACCGAAGGCTGGTGAAATCAGCACTGAGACGGGGTTACGGTCCCTGTAACGAGGCAGAGTCTGGTGTCAGGTACCAGCAGTGAAACGGGGCACCACTGTTGCCTCGGCCGTCCCTGCTCTCTGATCAGTAATTGTATTTACCTTGTCTCTGTCTTCCCTCCATTAAGGGCTGTAATGAGAGGAGTTGTGAGTTGAGGAGTTTGCTGCTGATGACGGTCCTGAGGATTCTTTGCAGACAGCTGCTGGCTCGGTGTCAGGAGAAGTCCTGCTGATCGGTTTGACAGCTGTGACCCGCTGCAGGCTGGGCCAGCACCGGTGCTGCTCACTGATTTCCAAATAAGAAACTCTAAAACTTTTGCAGATGTCTAACACAACTAATATTGATATAATTAAGATATTACTTGAAATGAAGTATTCTCATTCCGTCTCTATATTGTATTATTACTTCTGTCTTCTCGTTATGTGGGACTGTTACCTGTCTGTGCATCCGTGATGAGCGATTTCTCCTTTTGTAAATCTTTGGTCATATGTCGTAAAGCCTGTAAAACGCATCTGGTGAGTCTGTGTTTGATAAATAAACTGCACCTAGAATTGAATTGCTATTTTTTTTTAAATAATGATGGATAATATTTATCCCTGTAATCTACTGGTTAATAATGTAACTATAACTACAATTGGCTATGCCTATATGATGGAAAAAGTTTGGCCCATCTGCATTTCAAGGTCTTCTACTCAGGCATGTCTGGACAGCTTCCAGTTTGACTGCTTCGTGTGGATCTCAAACTGGAAACCCAGTTTTGACCCCCCGTGTGCACTTCATAGATTCTTTCAAACTGACTCAAATTCATTGCAGGGTCATTGCTGATGAGTAGAGTTGGGTAACTGACTTCTACTGTAATGTCCCTTTAAACCGTTTAGACTAAACTGAACTATGGCGCCGGCTCCGTGCGATGTGAAAACTCAGCATAATCCTCAGTCACCACCTGGATCACTCACCAGGTCTGCCATCCTGCGACATCGTTAACATGTATAACAGAACTTCTGAGAAATCTGAAAATAGCCGCCATGCTGAAAATAGTACAGCGATGCACACGGGAATGAACTTGAAATTTAATTCTTCTTTTGATTTTCTTGGATATGTTCTCAGAACATTTTGATCATACCTCATGCATCTTCGATTAAAAACCCTGGATATCTGGCCAAAACTCAGCAGGAAACTTCTGACTCTATTTCCATTTCAGAGACAGCTCCTGGGACAGAGTCCTGCAAGATTATGAGCGTATGCCCGGCTCAAAAATTTAGCTTATTGTATCTAACTTTTGCTCAGCCTCAGCAATAGCTCATAAAACTGCAACATTATTGAAAGCAGAGGATTTCTGGTTTTGCTATTATTCTTGTCTTTTGTAGCCCTGACTCAGTCAGCCAATCAACAGGACCACAACTTGAACCTCCTCAATGTTTCCTCCTGCAGTTTTACTCCACAAATGAAGTTATTCTGTATTTTTACTACAGCGTCTTCCTCTGCTGTAGTATCCTGCATTGCTGCCACCTACTGCATTGGAGTGGAACAGCCATTGCATTGTGGGGCGCATAATTACAGCTGCTAATTTTTCAGATGTAAGCAGACTCTGATGTCTCCCCTTCTTGAGTCTTGAGACTGTGATAGGAACAGTTAAGACTTTCTTCTTTAAAGTGTTTAGATGAGATCAAAATGTGCCATCACACTTTAAAATTCTGGTTTCTCTATATTACAGGAGCTTGTTGTCATAGACAGGCTTTTATGACGTTCTAAACTCCAAGCAGAAGAAAGATGTTCAGAATCTTTCAATAATTCATTGATAAGGGCTGCTTCATGTAACAGCAAAGAAAATAAAACAAAACTAAACCTGAGGGCATTTCAAGGTCAGACTTGTTCCAGAGACTGAATTTTCTTTGTGACTTTTGGTCAAATGTACACACGACAAAAATCAGAATGAAGTATGGGGGAGTCTTTGTTTCCCTGCAGGAGTCAGATGATCTGTTTTTGTTGTGTTTAGTGGCCCAGCTGTTCGGTCTGAAGCATGAAAACATGATGCCTGACATGAGTCCAGAGCTGGGACGTATTTATAAGCTGGGTCATGTGATGAGAGACAGGAATTCAAAGTGAGGGCCGGCGTTCCTACACAGTCATGAGTCCACTGGGATCCTCTGAAGAAAGCTGGCTTCTCTTTTGAGGAAACTGCGGGAAATCCAGAGAGGCCGGCATTAATTGTACAAGGTCAACATGATAAAACTACAGAACAACTTCATTTGAGGAGGTTAAGTGAAAGAAAGAAGTTTGCTTTGCTCATCAAACCCACAGGGTTGACATCACTTTCATTCTTTGGCTGGAAAACGTGCTGCGCCAACCAGAGCCTTGTTAGCAGCATTAGCAACGAAGCCCCGGATCCCCACACTAAGGAGTCTGTGGGCGTTATACTTAACTTAATCAATGTCTTTTCTTGAGTCTGCCTTCATCCTTTGAGTCCCATCTTCTGTCTAATGTAGTTCCCTCTCTGTGAACTCCAGTTGCAAGAAATAAGGCCAAACATTTAACTAAAATGGTATGAGACTACCCTGTTAGTTGGCCCTTTGCTCCCATTCAAAGGCGTTGGTCATTGTAAGAGTGTGAGTATTCTAGTCCAGTGACATAGATGGACGATGGTATTTTGAAGGTGCTGGTGCCACCCCATGTACCCCCTATGGACGTGTCCCTGCTGTCTTCACAAAAAAACTTTAACTAATCTCAAATTGAACTAAACCAAACTTGCCTTTGAGTGAATAAATAAATTGTGCTCTTCCTCAATGTTCTTCATAAATGTATGGACAATGTGAGTGTATTTATGTTTTTCACATAATATTCTAGGATAAACCAAGGTGACTCACATTCTGAAGTATAATTAATGCAGTGTCATTTTAGGAGATAAATACAATGCTTTTGCAAACTAAATATTAAAAAAAGAAATACCTCCAACATCCATTATTAATAAAATTATGATTAATCCTTACAATAAAACAGCAATAAAACTGTTGCTGGGAGTGTCTGATAATAAATTCATAACTCAGAAAAACACGTGCCTGTTTATTTTATTGTGTCTCTTTGTTGGCTATTATGGCATGTCATTTCTCATTTACTTTGCTCTTTTGTGTTGAACAACATCGTGCGATTGTGTTTCTGTGAAAAGCACTCAATAAATAAACGTTACATGAAGTAAAACTGGTGTTTAAAGTTGAAAAGGACGTTCAGTCTAAAGTCTCAGGCTTCAGTCCACAAACACAACAAACCCAACAACTGTAGAGCAGTAAATCTGTAGCTCTAAAATCCCGCTCTGTGTGTGTGTGTAAAGCAATCTGCCAGCAGTGGGGGACAATGTAGTAGTTGTAGTGTTGGTGGTTTACAGCAGGCAGCAGGTGTGAAGGCTGACACCGCTCCTGTTAGTCTGCAGGTCTGGGCTTTTGTTGTTGTTGTTAGAATTAGAAGTCCATTATTGTCACTGATAAAATATAAGGTAGAAATTGGTAAGGCAAAGCAGTGTGTGTGTGTGTGTGTGTGTGTGTGTGTGTTGTTATTATTTCTGTTTATAGTGTTCATGAGAAACCCATTTTATTTTGAAGTCATTTCTACAGGGACGTAGAGTAGTTTTTAAAAATGTGTTGCGTTTATTAGCTTTTTGAATATATTGTCAATTTGTTCATTTTTTATTTGTTGTGTTTAAGATTTTGAAAATGAAATCCCAAAGATCCTCTTTCAGACCTCCTTTAGCACAGCATCACCTGGTGGAAGCTGAGCGGCCTCCTGCAGTGTGGTCCAGCTCAGGTGATAACTGATGTGTCTGAGGGTCAGGGGCAGCTATGTCAGTGGTGTGAGTCCTGTTGACCTCGGTCCCAGGCTGACAATCAGCCTTTATTTCCTCCTGGAGACCAACCAGCCTCTCCTGTCACTCATCCTGCCAAAACGAAACAAGAGAGGAGGATGAACAGAGGGTGCCAGTGAGGGGACACAGCACAACATGAGAAAAAAATGAAAATTCTGAAATATAGTTGTAGGGCCCATCGTCTACTCTTACTTAGTTATGGCAGGTCTTGAGTTGTCTCTTTCCAAAGGTAGTTAAAAGTTTTTCTTTGGGAATTGGCTGCTTTTTCACTCATTTTCAGTCCAATCCTTAAGTTACTTAACACCACAAAAGGACACTTAAATCACTGGATGAACCATTGGTTTGTCTACACGCACAACTTTGCAGAGTATGTCTTCTTCTCTGAGTCCAAACTCATGAACCATTGTCCAATTCAGCTGTTTAAATTTCTCTCCTTGCAGCAGCTTTATCAGAACTAAATTATTTTGTCTCCCCAGGAAAACAGACAGGCAGGATATTATCATATTATTGATATGATAAAATAGATATCACCACTGCGGTTCGTGGGACATTCCAAATGTTGCATTACTGGAGTGTATTTTAGGTGGATGACATGAAGGGTTTCATAGTTATATATTTAAACTGTATAAGTTTAGATACTGCTGCTCATTTGAACAATGCACCAGCGTAGCAGCCATACGACTCAGGGGGCAGAGGTCTATACACAATAAATATCATCATAGCACTGTCAATGAATTTATAACTACATTTCAATCACTTTGGTTGTTACAAAAAGCAAGAACTCTATTCGTGAGACAAGATATTTAGTTCATTAAAACCATGGGAATTTATATTAAATCAGAATGAAAAATATCAAATCTGACTATTGTATATCTTCTAATAATAGCCTGTCTCTTATTGACGCCCGTTTCTAATAAACGCCGGTTTGAAAACATGTCACGACAAATAGACACCGGTCTCCAATAGTAGCTGGGCGACCTTCTTCTTCTTTTTAAATTTTATTGGCGGTTGGCAAACAACTGAATGCTGCATTACCGCCACCAACTGGTATTGCGTGTGACTGGAACGTTGCTCAAAAAAAAAAAATCATCACTCGGCCAGCTGTTTCCAATCAGCCGTCAGCTATAACCAGCGTCATTTAAGCTGGATGCAGCGACCGTCGAAGTGGGATTATTACACTGAACTGGAACTGTCGGCTAGCGAACCTGCTAACTGTGATTTTCTGGTCTTTTACTTCCTCTCCTGGAGAGTCGGCGGAGAGAAGTTTCGGGGAGCACCACTCGTGCACTGGGCTACCACAGACAAGGAGACACTCGGGAGCAAAGGAGGAGCACAATTGGAACTGCATCATTTGTGAATTGTTGGAATACATTTTGGAGCACTGTAAGTAAACGCTTTTCACTAAAAACCGCACCTGGGTCCTCTTTCCCTCTCACTTCCGTGACAATTCCGTCTCAGAAGGGAATAAGAGCCGGTCTCCAACAACCGCCGGTCTCTTTTAAACACCGGGCCGGCCGAATAATTTTTTGAATAAACGCCGGGGCTACTAATGGAAGATATATGGTATTATTTAGTTTCCTGTCATGTAAAAGTCTAACTTGAAATGAGACACACAGACACGTCTTCTAGTCTTTTGCGGATCTACGCTCGGTCCCATCTGATTTAGTAATTCAGGGACATAAGTTAATAAGTGTTACTGTTTGTCATATTCGTGTTTCAAAATACTGTCATTGCTCAGGATAGGATTATTTAACACATCCTTGACATGTTTCTGATGAATTGCTTTCGTAAGAAAGTTTTTTTTTCCTTTTATGTGACATAAACTTGTGTTGTCTTATTTTAGTGTTTTGGTGACAGGACAGCCTGCAATATTAGGTCATCTTTTAAAAAATTACGACTTATTGTGATGCATCAAATTAATCACATTTAGTCCGTAGTGGATGAGCCAGGCTCTGGTTGTGTCGATCACCCTCCGTATTTCCAGCCTGTCATGTGTCAATCAGCAGCATCTTTTGCTCCTAGCGGTAGCTTCAGTACTTCACGTCTGGTGCACATCACTGTCTCTTATTTCATTTGTTGCTACACTAACTGCTGGTCTCTTGCTGTGTGGACAGTTCTGTAATTTGGGCATTTGGGCAAAGTTTTGAATTTTATGTAGAAACAGGTCAGAATTCAGAGCCTCTGAGTAGGATTCAATTCAATTCAATTCAATTTTATTTATATAGCGCCAAATCACAACATCAGTCGCCTTAGGAGCGCTTAGGAGGCTCCACATCGGTGTGCATCTTTTTTCTTCATTTTGCAGCCATGCACCTTACTGTATATTCCAGGTTTAACTTCAAACGTACAGTATTTAAAAGTACTTGAGTAAATTTACTTTCTTACTTTAAGCCCTGGAAAAAAAACAGACGTAATCTGGAGGTCAGGGTCAAGAGCATTTGCTGCCCGGAGACACCTCAGTAGGCTTGAGATGATGTGATGAGCATTGCTGCTGTGGTTGAAGCCTTGTGGGTCCTGATGGCCATTAAAATGATCCAGTATGAGGCGCTCACTTGCGGATCCATTTTGAAACAATATTTACGATCTGAACTTTATCTGTGAGACAGAGAAGCTTCAGTCTGCAACTGCCTTCTCGTTTTACTCCGCCAGCAACCTCACGTTCATCCCAAAGCGTCTCAGCAGGAGGATTTATTTCTCCCCGTGCTATCCGTCATTTTGTCAGAGCAGGTGTTTCTATCTCTGTGTTTCTTTTCTTTTTTCAAATGGGAGATATCTCATTCTGAAATGAAGCTCTTCATTTGTGTCAGGCGTTAGCGATCGGACGGAGTGAGGCGGTGGAGGAGAGGGTGAGGGTAGGTTAAACCCTTGGGGACCTGCCCCTGACTCTGGCCATAAGCCAGTCAGGGTGTAACCCCCCCGAGTTCCGGAAAATTGGCGAGATTAATGCTGTGGCAGAGGGGTGGTGGTGCTGATTGCGTTTCCAGATGGCCAGCGGATTCGGCCGTGGTGGCGTTGGCACGTCACAGCGTGGCCTCCGACAGCAGCCCCAGCTTTATGAGTCGTGTAAAATTGTTTGAGGCCTGAGGCCTGGGCCCAGTCAGCAGCAGTTTGGGACACCTTGTTATCTGTCTCTCAAATGCCGTTTCCCACCACGGGACAGCATTTTACATTAGCTTGGTTTGGTTTTTGTGTTTCATTTCATTCAGTTAAAGTGTAAAGACTTCTGCTCAGGATCATTTTGCTTTAAAGTCACATAAATAACGCTCCTAGACTGCTTTAAATACTGCAAGGATGCTTAAATAACAGGAGTATACCATGGAGAAAGATTCAGTTACAAACACTGCAAAAAAAAGTGGGTCAACTTAGTTGGAGTGTCAAGTGTAAAGACGCTCTGCCAATCTTTGATATGATATGAAAGTTTTCACATTGATGCATGAGACCAGTAAGTGAAAAACAAGTGTATGAGTCTACT
This sequence comes from Pelvicachromis taeniatus, assembly GCA_015108175.1. Classification (NCBI taxonomy): domain Eukaryota; kingdom Metazoa; phylum Chordata; class Actinopteri; order Cichliformes; family Cichlidae; genus Pelvicachromis; species Pelvicachromis taeniatus. Next base: position 8,530 of record VURO01044275.1, on the reverse strand, counting down.
TGCCTGCCTCAGAACCTTGATCAGTACATATAGGTGAGAAAACCCTGTTTTTGGAGCCTTGTTTTGAAAAGAGTGAAAAATGTAAAGGTCACTACGAGGGTGGATTAGCACGAAGACCAGAGGGTCCATGGAAATCTGCACATTAGATTCATGAGTAGAAGTTCAGATTAGGCCTGGATGGTGACAGTTTGATTTGCATTAGCAGAGGTGAAGCCTAGCCAACAGCTCGAACTACACCCATCTATATTTGCATCCACCTGTCATTCCATGTGCCATGCCCCTCATAATCAACAGAGCTGTGAATCCGGCGCCCTTACATGCTTGTAAACATTTTTATTTCTGCTTCGTCATTGGACATTTTAATTTCTTTTGGCTATAGGGAGTTGCCACAGTGGATCATTTGCCTCTATCACTAGCATCCTCCTCTGTCACACCAACCCTCTGCATGCTCCACTGCATCCATGATGGCATCTTTCTCTTTTCCTCCCACCACCTCCAACATCCTCTGTCCAATGTAACCACAATTCAGTTCAATTCCATGGACATCAATTGCATTTATACAACAACAGTCACCAACAATCAGGGAAGGAAAAAGTTCCTTTTAGCAGGAAGAAACATCTGGCAGAACCAAGCTCAGGGACGGGAAGATATCTGCCATGACCGCCTGGGGGCGAGGGAAGACAAAGACATGCTGTGGAAGAGAGCCAAAGGTTAATAATAACTAATAATTAATTGAACACAGAGTGGCAATCCCTCAGGAGGGTTCAGGGTCACCTGGTCCAGCCCTAACTATATGCTTTATCAAAAATGACATTTTTATGCATAATCTTAAAAGTAGAGATAGTGTCTGTCTCTTAGATCCAAACTGGGAGCTAGTTCCACAGAAGAGGGGCCCGAGCGCTGAAGGTTTTGCCTCCTGTTCTACTTCAAATATGCTAGAAACCACAAGAAAACCAGCCGTCTGAGAGCAAAGTGCCCTGCAGGAACGCAGTCCAACATATTTGTTTAATATTTGCAATGACAGACATATCCTGGTCAAAAATGACTCCATGATTTCTCACAGTGTTCGTGTTCTTGCAGCAAACCTTGCATGTGTTTTCTCTTTCTCGGCATGAAGCTGTGCTGCTGCTGATTGTCGCCTCTTCACTTGTTAGTACATGTTCATCTCTATTTCTAATTCCACTAACATGCTCTCTAGGCAGTCGCTTTGCCTGACCAAAAAATACAAAAACACAGGTGTTAGTCAATTAACTCATATTTGAAGCCTCCAGTGGACAGATACTGGAGAACTGCAGTTTTACCTTAATTTCCTTGATTTTTTTTATTTATTTATTTTTTTACCCTAGGGATTGAAGCTTGGATTAACAAAGAAAAGAACGTGGAAGCTTTCAGGGGTCTTTGTGATTCATTTTACCTGGTGCATTGTGTATGGCACTGAACTGGAAAAAATGTGAGGGGAAAAAAAGCTCAATTACACTTTAAATTTTGGCCATTTTATCGCGTAATTATTGGAGGACACACTTCAAGCATTATCTCAGCAAACAGCCTCTAACATCTTTTACCTCTGGATGAGTTCACGAGTAAAGAAGAGTGCGATATTCATCCTGTACACTGATGGCTGCTGCTTCTTCGGCGCCCTCCAGCTGCTGCAGTTGTGCACTGCAGCTGCACAGCTGCCGGCGTGCTTTGTGAAAAAGGGATAATGCGCATTTTGCAGTTTGTGGACGCAGCGGGTGCAGCGGTGACAGCTGAGAGGAGGAGGTCAGTCCTGGGTGCAGACAGTTGCAGGGGAAACACTGCATCTAAAAATAAACTCGGTGACATTTAAGTTGATTGCTCGGTTCACACTTTCATGCAGTATTTACACTTTAAAAGTGGCGCAGGGTTCAGCAAAGACATGAAGCCTGGTCGCTGTATGCAGACTTAAGTAATGCGTCACTTATTGTGTTTTAATGTAAACATATATTTGTTATTACTATTAATTATTAATCGTTTTTTATTTTTTCTTTATTTTCTTATACTTTATTAATCCTGTTGGGAATTTGTCTCGTAGGAAATTACTCCTCTGCATTTAACCCATTCACTCAGTGAAGCAGTGGGCTGCGTCAATTCAGCGCCCGGGGAGCAGCGTGTAGAGACGGTACCTTGCTCAGGGGTACCTGAAGGTGGCCGTTCAGTGAATTCGAACCCCCGACCATCCGACCTTCTTTTAGCTGTATTTTCCTTTTTCCTTGGAATAACTCTGATAGGACGGTAACAAATACAGAGGAGGTCAGAGGTCACAATTATATATACACACATACATTTGACATCGATATTAAATAAATAAATACACGGATAAAGTGATTTGTAATTAAATAAAATGGTAGTAAACCGTCACCACTACATGTACTTTTTTCGAATACATGAGGTATATTTAACCTTTCATTATTTATTATGATATTTCTGTCAACAGTTTTAGCCTGCTATACCACCAAGTTGAAATCTTCTTCTTTTTTTTAATTATTCATTTTCATAAATTTTCTAAATTGCTTTCTTTATTATTATTATTATTATTATTATTATTATTATTATTATTATTATTATTATTATTATTGTTTTAACTTAGAAGGCATGTGCACGGGTCTACTCAAACATAAAATAAATAAGTTTTTTTTTACTTGTTTTAGGCTTATAACTTTAAAAAAAAAGTGTATACATTTTCATTTTTATATGTTTTGTTATTAATTAATTCGAATGTCATCAGTTTATCTTGCAAATTAAATGCATTATAAAGTTGTAAATAAAAGCATTGTATTTACGGCTTTATAATTCCTAGACGTCATTAAATTTCATTCAAATTATACAAACAAATCGTGACAATGAACCAAGTATAGCACATGAAATAGTGACAGCTATTTAACAGATGCGTATTTATTTTGCTGACATTGATACGCTTTTTTTAATACGTGTATTAGACGTACATTTCCCACATGCACCCCCGCGGTGCGCAGCAGTAGATTACTGCCCTGTGAGGGGTAATTGGACACTAATTACCGTGAAGTTGTAAACCCCTCCTGCCAGCAGCTGATTGGGCCGACCTCGGTGGACCCCACCATCCTGGCCACGCCCCCTACCGTCCCAGGTATAAGGGGATCCAGGTCAACGACTGTAGGGCAGATCAGTTTGTGACAGGACTGTACATTCCCCCGAAAGCCCCCAATCCTGCTTCACGTTTCAGTTCTTCTCTGAAAAAACAGAGAAAAGTTTGGTCATCACTGGATTTTCTTCTTCCTGCTGTGTTTGGACTGAACCATGGAGTTGTCGGATATCTCTTTCCCCATCCCCACCGCTGATGATTTCTATGACGACCCCTGCTTCAACACCAGTGACATGCACTTCTTCGAGGACCTGGACCCGCGGCTGGTCCATGTGGGGCTGTTGAAGCCGGACGACTCCTCCTCGTCGTCATCATCCTCCCCTTCCTCCTCTTCCTCCTCCCCGTCCTCCCTCCTGCACCTCCATCACCATGCCGAAGTGGAGGACGACGAGCACGTCCGCGCCCCCAGCGGGCACCACCAGGCGGGCCGCTGCCTGCTCTGGGCCTGCAAGGCCTGCAAGAGGAAGACCACCAACGCGGACCGGCGGAAGGCGGCCACGCTGCGGGAGCGCCGGCGGCTCAGCAAGGTCAACGACGCCTTCGAGACCCTAAAGCGCTGCACGACGGCCAACCCCAACCAGAGGCTGCCTAAGGTGGAGATCCTGCGCAACGCCATCAGCTACATCGAGTCCCTGCAGGCGCTGCTGCGCGGCGGCCAGGATGACGGCTTCTACCCGGTTCTGGAGCACTACAGCGGGGACTCGGACGCATCCAGCCCCCGCTCCAACTGCTCCGACGGCATGGTGAGTTCACGGAGCGACAGGTGTGAGAGCGGGGAGAGGGAGGCGCATGGAATTTACCTCGTTTGGTTTATCCAAAGGAATTTAGGATATTTTCTGTCTGCTCTTACTCTTATTTTAATGGATGCTTAGTATAATTTTAAACATTCACTTCCCTTATTGTGATGAATCAAGACAGATCAAGTAATTCATTTTTTTTTCTCTTATTCGCGACATTTAAAATTTCATGTAAAATATTGATTTAAAATAGAATCGTTAAGTTGCCTGTGTGTGTAACTTTCTCATTACTGGTCGTTTTGTGTCACAATGGGAACGAAGCAAATTTAGCTTCAAAGCTTTTTCAAACATTTTCGCTCATCTCGCCTCACAAAACACACGGGAATCATATTTAAACCGCTTTTAGGGCCCAGATGTAACAAACGGAGAAACGTGGATAGAAAAACATTATATTTGAGTTCAGTGACTTTATTATCGTGGTATTACAGGCAGCTGCAGTGACTCAACCATTACCACACACACACACACACACACACACACACACACACACACACACACACACACACACACACACACAGATATTTTTATTTTCTTAAATCACTACGTTTCTCTGGTGGATTCTTCATTGTCTCTGTCAATATTTAATTTTCTCGTTTCCTCTTCAGACGGATTTTAACGGCCCCACCTGCCAGACAACCAGAAGAGGAAGTTATGACAGAAGCTCTTATTTCTCCGAGACTCCAAACGGTAAGAAAGGATTTTCATATGATGTTTAAAATAATAAAGCACGCAGTAAAGTTGGCGGGGAAAGACAAGTAGAAGACGCAGTAAAAGCAGCAGGCCAATAAAACAGTTGATAGTGTGCTTTCTTTGAACGGAATCTTTATTTATTTATTTAAAAGTTCAATGTTCATGTTAATGTTAGGAGCAAATTATATATCTACACACACACACATATATATATAAAGTATAATTATAAACCATACGTTGAATTTAAAGCTCATTTTTAATTTCAGCTAATGTAAAAAAGGAGCCTGTTTTATTATTTTTTTAGCTCTTTTCTACAGTAAATGATTAATATATATTACAAATGCTGAGATTGTGAGAATATACTCTGAATTTCTGAGTTAAATTGAACTTTATTAAACTAAATTAAAGCATCCTAAATACAAAACAAGCATGAAAACAATTAAACCAGATCTGTGATTAATGCTAACAACTAATTCAAACTAATTTGAAAGTTAAACAAGATTGTTGTTGTTATTATTATTATTATTATTATTGTTATTATTATTATTATTATATTGTTGGTTTTTGGTTGTTGTTTTTTTTGCAAGGCCATTATGATTTTTGTGTTTCCATAACAACAGTTTTGTCACACTTTGAACCCTAATATGAATGACAGAAATAGAAAATTTAAAAAAAAACTCACCCATAGTAATGATTTTTTTATTTACTATGATGTCTTGTTTTTTGTGCAGGCGGTCTGAAGAGCGAGCGCAGTTCTGTGGTCTCCAGTCTGGACTGCCTGTCCAGCATCGTGGAGCGGATCTCCACCGATAACAGCAGCCTGCTGCCGCCTGCTGACGGCCCAGGATCCCCACCAACAGCGACTGTGCCGGTGGGTGAGCCAGGGACTGCCCCGGCACCCGCTCAGGTCTCTTCTCCGACTGCCAGCCAGGACCCCAACCTGATTTACCAAGTCCTATAGACCCTCATACATAGATTTTCAACTTGGACATTACAATAAATTTTAAAAAACGCCAAATCTTTTCAAGCCATCCAACCATCAGAACACACGCGCACACACACACACAATGAAAATGATAATTTTCACCAGCTGAACTGAGAAACCACCACCATGGTTTGGATCAGCTGCTTCTTATTTAGATCAACGTATGGAAGCTCATTCCTGCCAGAAAGAAAGATCAGCATTAAAGATCATTTTAAGGGTTTCCAATTGAGTTGCCAAGAAAAAATCATGTAGCTGTATGGTCTGATTAAACTTGCATGTACCCAAGATTTATTTTGAGTTATTGAATATACTTTTTACACAGGAATGATAAAATCTAGAATGACTGATTTCTAGCTTATATACAATGAAAGGGTTTTTGTTAATGTCCAAACTAAACATCATGCATCATGAACAGATGCGGTTTGCTGATCCCACACGGAGACGCTAATAAAAGGAGGAGACTGAAAAAAATGATTTTAAAAAGTCATAGTCAGAAAGGAGCCGAAGTCTTAATTTTGACCTTGTATGTCATACAGATGAAAAGTTGCTTTTATCATTCCAAAGTTCCCTACATTCATTTATTTTCCAAGCAGGAATGAGCTTCCACAGCCCAGATTCCCCTTCCTGTTTCTGAAATAAGTCGCGATCAGACCAGTTAATTCTGTAGTTACGTTTTAAATGGAAACCAGTTCAGTTCTTGCTGTATTTTTATTTAATTTTAAGTTATGAATAATATTTTAAGCCTCAGCTTAGTCTTTCAGACTGATCCCCCCCACCTTCCCCACTCCACCCTTCTGTGTATAGTCTAGCTGATGAAGGACGGAGGCCAAAAACCACCCATTAACATTCCTCCACTTTCGTCTATCTGAAGTCCGAAAGGCCCCAGCTGTTCGATTCCCTCAGGAGGAAAAAGCAACTACAGTAACTGTTCGGCGTTTTAGAAAGAAACTTGATGTAAAAGCACAAATTTGTGCAGTAAAAGCGTAGACGATTACGAACTGCATGTGTGGACGTATTGTAGTGACTTTTTTCCTCCCGTCAGTTTTGAAGTAGGTTCAGACCTCCTTCCTGTCCAAAGCAGATTTTTAATTTCTCTCATTTGTCATTTCACTCACTGCAGCGGAGGACCATTTTTCTGTTTGTGTAAATATTCTGTAAATAAGAGCTGATTTGTTCCAACTGAAAGTATTAATTATGTATTTAATGTTTCTGTCTGTATGTGCTTTTGTTTGTTGTGAAAAAATGTTAAACTTTATATTTATACATCTGAAAATGAGTGACAGTCTAAAGACAAATAAATGGTTATTTATACAAAATATATTCATATGACTCTGACTTATGATTTCTTGTTTGTTTTATTTTGTATTTAAAATTGTCCAGATTTTTTTTTTTATTTTATCATTTTTGTGGGAAATTTTTTGAGAAAATGTCTTCGTCGCCCTGATGTTTAAAATAATTGAACGTATAAATTGACAAGCTATTTTCAAAGCAATGTGGTTTAAAAAATATTGTTTAATAATTAGCTTTATTATGTTTATTCACTACAGGCATATTAAATTTTGAAGTTCAAAATTTTAATTTAGATTTTAATTTTGATATTTTCTTAAGTCTGCCTTTAAATATTTCATTACAAATTTTAGATATTTTTTTTGATACTGTAGTAAATAGCGATTTTCATATTAGGTCAGTACTTTAGTTAATAGTGGTGTGACTGTCACAATAACTCTATTAATTATCTTTACTATTAAAGATAGTAAAGATAATATTCAGACAAACATCGGCCGATCATGTGATTCTATAAAAGAACTGCAGGAATTCTGGAATAAACCTTTTGCTTTGAAAATCGATACTCAATCAGTCAAGCAATACTTTTTATGTCATTAAACAATTCATAATCACACTGACATGATGTTAATCAATTTAAGTAAAATGTCCATTCAAAATCAAAGCATTTGTTTTCAGGTTGTAAAGGTCAAATGTAATTTTCACTCATTCGACCGGGCGGTGTTTTTCCAATCTGCTAAAACATTCAGACCACTGCCTCTGGTACCATGCCACATCTAAAGTCACCTCAGTCACCTTTCTGATGCTCAGTTTGAACCTGACTGCTCAAACTGAGGTCGTCTTAAATGTTTCTTTATGCCATGTGACTGATATGCGTGTTGATCAAACAGCAGGGGAGAAGCTATACCTAATAACCCAAACACACACACACCAACTAAAATGATATTGTTATTACTTATTAGCCCCTTCCCTATTTGTACTCTGCAGGGTTTCCTCCTGCCTAAGTGGACTGGGTGACACCTGTGTAGGGCTGAGCTAACAACACCGTCTCTGTGTCCCTCCTGGGATTGGCACCTCCAGGTTTTGGCTTGTTTATTCCTTTGCACTGCTGCCAACATCAGCACACATGCATTTGTGTCATCGGTGGTATTTTTGACCCCTCGTACTTGTTTGTTATTTACGGAGCCCCGCAAGGGACATGGAAGAAAAAAAAATTAAGATGAACTTTTGCGAGATCCCGCAACAGTTTTGCGGGAGGATCCAGCCTTCGCGGTTACGTGGACCGGGTCCTTCGAAGGCCGGAAGTGCGAGGCTTGTGAATTGGGACGTCTAGCCTTCAGATATGCATCACCAGCTGTTTCGGTGGCGTTGAATAAACTCAGCCGTCTGCTCCTTGCTATCTAAAATATACCAGGACACTGGAGTAAATTCGCTACAATCTCACACTTCTGTTTAATCAGTTTTCTTTTTTACGTTTATTCAGCTGAGTGAAAACAAACCGATTTAGTCAGGACATGATATATTTGCAAACGTGCAGAACATTTTTGGAGATGTTGGTTACCCATCAGCTCGATCACGGACCGTGGGGGGGGGGGGGGGGGGGAAAAAGGGGGGGAAGGGGGGGGGGTGTTTTTT
>VURO01044273.1:0-23511 GCA_015108175.1 Pelvicachromis taeniatus | reverse complement strand
TACAGCAGAAAAAAAACATTTAAACAAAAACAAAAAAAAAAAGGAAAAGAAAAAACTTTCCTCTGTTAAACAAACCTCCTAGCCATTCAGGTGAGTTTACGAGCTACACTTAAATGTATCATACGCTTCCTCTGTTTTTACAGAAGCGGCTGTGGTGACTACCGTACATGGTGCTGTACTCAGGAGATCCTATGTCGGAGAGTTTGAGTGTGCCCAACCCCACTCAAGTGTAAATGCTGTAATTTGATACGAGTACAGCTGAAAAAACAGGATGTGTAATAACCAAAAATGGATTTAAGTCTTTCAAGTGTCCTTCAATTTGAATGACAAAAGTTTAAAACATGTGTTGAGCTCTGAATGAAACAGACTGTTTTTTTGTTTGTTATATTTGCATAGTTCATAGCCTGGAATTGTAAATGAATTATAAGTGCTATTTTTATCTGTGTCAGTGTCTATCACAATGTGCATAAAAGGCAACAGGAACTACAATCAATGTTAATTATTCATCTTAAATCGGTCATTTCTAAATACCTTTTATTGACGTTCAGATTGCGCAGCACTCATCTGAGTTGTAAACTTTGACCTTACAGCTATTATTCATTTATCATTTTGATTGTTGAAGGAAGTGAATTAGAAATAAAAGTAATCATTGATAAGCAAAGGCTCAGATTTTTTTGCTCTACTTTGTAGATAAAAGTATGGGAAGAGTTTCTCTGTGAAGGACTCCCCTGTGAAAGAGTGAATATGCAACTTCTCATTCACGTCAAAAAACGAGACTCTGCCTTCTTCGTAGTCCAGGTACACTCCAATAATCCTTGGCCGAGGGCAAAGGTGGAGAACTGTGCAGGGTGTGCAGTGAACTTGATAATCAAACCCCTTTTTTCCTATGGCAAAGAATCCATTTTCTCTTTTCAAAACAACCCTTCCTGATCTGTTTACAGTTTCCTTGGCAACACCCACATCCCAGTTGTTTCTCAGGCCCACTTGGACTTCCCAGTAGTGCCGGCCAGAGGTGAAGCCCTTCGTCCCAAACACCATGGGACAGTCAAACCTCATCCAGTCATCAGACGATGAGGGGCTTGCTGCTCTGAAGTACTTCAGACGTTTGCCAGATTCAGTCACCACGAGGCCCACGCCGGCAGTGGAAGGGTTAAAGGCGACTGATTCTATAAGGGAAAAAAATAAATATGGTCAATTATATATATTAATATTTATGTTGAGTTATTTTGTCATTTAATTAATCTTGAAAAGTAAATCAAATATAAATCTATGATCTCACCTTTATATTGCCTCATTCTGGTCAGTTCTAAGAGGAGAAAACATCACAGTAAGCAAAACTTAAGCGTAAAACGTGTTTTGTTTCGCATCGCATACTTTTATTGTTAGATTTGCATCCGTTTGGCATTTTTCTTGGCCTTCAGACAATAATTCTGATTGATGAAGTACCCAATGAGACGGGCAAAAAAAAAGAGAAAAGATTTATATCAACAAATTAAACAGAAAAATCTTTTTCAATGGAAGCCAACAATATGACTACACAGACGACTGCATGACTGAAGTGATTCATGACAAATCAATCGTAGGCTAGTGTGAACGTAGGAGAACTACAACTACACGCCGCAGCATGAGCAGATATCGCCATGTTGTTCTTGATCATCAAAACTACCATTAGTCCAGGTTCAACATTACAAGTGATCAGTCACATTGTGATGCCGTTCTGATGTGATCTTTTGCAGTGTCGAAACACCATCAGACTACATACCAGACTCTGACCCTAACTGTAACCCTAACCCCTCGGACATCACAACAAAACAAGGTTTCACGTGGGACCAATCACATTATGACTGGACTGACATTAGTTTTGATGATCCAAGAACAAAACCAACACGGGGATATCAATGCACCACAGGTAGTACTGGCACAAAATGAAATTAACTAATTTATTTATCCCACACTTCGCTAACTGTTACACCTGCCCTGTGTTTATGACATACTCATAACCAAATCTATGTAAATGTATGCAAAAACTTTAAATGGAAATTGGCACTGAGTCTGTTTTTGCTGCTGCAGTGTCACCACATTTTCTGAGTTGAGCATTTTGACCGTCGCCATCTTGCTGTTTTGAAAGGGATTGTCACATTTGAAGGTTGGATCTGATGGAGAAGTCAAGGGACAGCGGATGCTTAAAGAGTAACTCCCTGTGAGTCAAAAAGGTCACCTTTTTAAAATGTATTTATTTAATAAAATGTAAAATGTAACAACTGAGACTATAAAACTCTTTAGGAAAAACTTTAAAGGTCATTCATCAAGTGCGAGGTCATTTTCCCATTCCTGTCATGTGAACCTCTTTTTGTAACCAGTCGCCCTCTGCTGGCCATTAGAAAGAATGCAGGAACTTCTGCACAGGCACTTTAGTTTCAGACCTGAAGGCTACAGCCATTTCTTTTAAATAATCCTGCATCCATTCATTTCCTTCCATTTATCCAGTTCAGGGTCACGGTCGATCCATCTCAGCTGTAATGGGGCTGGAGGTGGGGCACAACCTATACAATTGTTCATTCACACCTACAGCCAATTACCAGTTAACCTAATGCTGATGTCTTTGAACTGTGGGAGGAAGCTGGAGTACCCAGAGATAACCGGCACAGGCACGGTGAGAATACTCAAACGCCACACAGAAAGACACCAGCCGGTCTGTGGATTAGAATACGACCTTCTTGATGCCCTGAAATTATTTATATCTCTTATGAAGAGTTTTCACCCAGCTGGCGGAAGCTCTATTTTCTGTGCAGATGGCAATGCCCAAGAGCAGCATATTTTTTACCAGGCACTGACGATAAATGTGCTGTGGCGTCATTTCGTGTTTGCACATGTTGAATTGTCGGCTTCACAGCAGAAGAACTGGATTTTGTATGTGCAACAATCACAGTCAAAGGCCGCGATCATCATTTTAATATGCTACGTTAACATGTACAAACAGAAGTCTCCGATCGAGAGAAATCTTCACACATAAAACAAACGCTGCCGATATTTACCCGCTTTTGTGAGAGCTTTCAGTTCTGTTTTGAAAGTGTGCACAAGATGAGCCATGGCTCTCCTCGCCGTCTGCACACACAAGTCTGAGTAAACCTTGATCTTGGACCAGTCCTTGGAGGCTGAAATATTGCTCAGAGCCTTCAAAGTCTGAAATGATTCATAAGGACATGATAGTGAGTAGCAGCTATTTTCAGTTGGGCCTTTTTTTGGATTGGGTGCAGGGGTGAGTGAGGAAAGATACAAAGAGATGGATAAAAGATGGACATATAGGAGAATTTTGTTGCACCTGGCTCTAAAAGACATATTGTACATATATTTTATTATAAGATGCTTATAGGTCATGATCTGATCAACTTACCTGTAAGAGCCAGAGGTGGTCCTCATTTTGTGAAAGCTCGTCCAGCTCTGAGTGCTTTCGTTGCAGTTCTGCAATTTCGTCGCGCAGCTCCTGAATTATCGCTTCGTCTTTTTCTTGTGACTTTTTGAGCTTGATTTGAATGTTTGATTGCAGTTTAGCCTGCATCTCTTCCACTTGGTTTATCAGATTGCTGAATAGCGTATTGCTGTCCTCAACCTCTTGGTCTGCTTTTACCTGCAGTAGAAAGAAAAGCCCACCATTTGTTAACATGTAGGGCATGCAACCTACACATGACAAGTTTTCCATTAAGAAAATTTGCCTTAATACTCACGTTCCGCAGCTCGGAGCACTCGGTAAATTCCTTTATCTTTTCCATCCTCTCCTCAATCATCAGTTTGATCTTTGCTTTTTGGGACTCAATATTTTCCTGAAATATACAATTTAAAGACATAAAATTGGATGAAACAGTCATTTTCAAGGCTCAGCAGTCTCCCTTTAACAAAATGAAATCCGGCATTGTCTTACTCTCTGGTGAGCCCCTTCTTCTTCAACAGGCACTGTCTCGTGGTCTTTGTGGTCTGTCTCACTGCACAGCAGACAGATGCACACCTGATCATCTCTGCAGAAATACTCCATTATCCTCTCGTGCTTCCCACACATCCTCTCCTCCAGATTCTCCACCGGCTCGATTAGCTTGTGTCTCATTAAGGAAGGAACTCTCTGGTGAGGCTCTAGATGGGCTTCACAGTATGACGTCAGACACACCAGGCAAGACATCAGGGCCTTGAACTTTAAATCGGTGCACACGTCGCACATCACTTTCCCCGGTGCATCCGCGTCTTCAAGCATCTCCACCTTCCTCTTCTTGATTTGGACTGAAATCTCTGCGATGACGGTGTTTGTGGAGAACTCGGGCCTCACATAGAATCGTTTACTGCACACTGGACAGTGGCATAACTCAGTTCTGTCCCAATGCTGACTGAGGCAGGTCCTGCAGAAGTTGTGACCACAAGGTGTGGTGACCGGGTCGCTGAAGACGTTCAGGCAGATCGTACAGACAAAATGATCCTCTGGCAACGAAGCGAGGAAACCGAAAGCCGACATGACCCTGGAGATAAAAATATCATATCATTGATATGCTTAACATTTCTGTTCTTTCAGGGTTTTTATATTATGAAAGATAATGTAACATGTTTCCAGATAATAATAATAATAATACATTTTATTTAATACATTTATCTATCTCAGATAGATTTGGCACCAAGTCTGTTTTGGCTGTTTCCAGTGAGAGCCCTGACACACCCAATGAGTCATAAGCATATGAATCTCTTTGCTTGTTTTAATTTTGGATCACATACTTACAGTTATGCATTTACAGTAGAAGCATAAACAAAAGAAAAACAGCTAAATTTCATGTTAGATTGACTCACCTTACTTGTAGTAGTTCAATAATTCCAACAGACTACTCCACTAACTCCACGTTTGCATGCAGATACAAAATGTGCGGCAAACAATTCGGCACTCGTCTCTCACATGGGAAGTTATATGAGGGAACCCTGAAGCTCCAGACACTTCAGTGGGCGTGGTCACGCTACATCATTTTGCTGAAATGAAACTTAATGCTGTAGCAGGAAAATAGCATCATGTGGGCATACTTGAGAAAACATTTATTGTTGTAAACATTTCTCCCAAAGCTTGTTTGCAAGATCAGTCATTCTAAGTAGCAGCATGCAATTATGAATCCAGAATACAACAAACTCAAACTTTTTTTTTGACATGATGCATTTAAAATTAATGTCTCATTTGTGGAATACACTTAAACATTTTGATCAAAACTACTCTGGTGGACTGACAGGGGTGGATTTGATCCATCTGAGACCCAGGCTGCTATTTATGTAGTTAAAATGAAATATTGTTTTAGGTCAATTCAATTTTTTTTTTAAATACTGAAAAAGTATTTTTTTAAAAGTGCAATCATAACTTCATAAAACTGCAAAAAAATACGGTTACACAGTTATTTATCATATGCTGACTATTATTAAACGTGTCAGTATCGATGGATATTTATAGTTCTAATCTTAATTTAATGGGTACTACTTATTTTTCCGCCTTGTGCTTTTCTGAGAGCAAATGTATCCAGTTTATGAATGGACTCACAAGAATATTTGAATACTTAATTTTTAAGTATTCACATGATTTATAGCTATACCTGGGAGGAGCACCGCAAACATCTATGAAATGTACTAGAGCGTCTCAGAGTAGCTGGGCTAACTGTAAATTTGTCAAAATGTGCTTTTGCTAAGGCTGAAACTGAATACCTGGGATTTGTCATAGGAAACGGAAACAACTCAGCTCGTTTCTTGGCATGGTCGGGTTCTACCACCGATTTATCCCTCAGTTCTCTGCCAGGGCATCTCCCCTCACCGATCTAACAGGATCTAGGTGTCCTAATCAGATTTAGTGGACGGAGGAGACTGAGGCAGCTTTCTGGGACATCAGGCAATCACTCAGTAAGACTCCAGTCTTGTACAGCCCAGATTTTGAGAAACCTTTGATTCTTCAAACTGATGCTTCGGATAGGGGTCTGGGGGCTGTTCTTCTACAGGGACCACCCGATGAGTGACACCCAGTGGCTTTTATTACCCGTAAAATGTTCCCAAGAGACATGAGATATTCTACTGTGGGAAAAAAGAAGTTCTAGCAATCAAGTGGACACTTGATTCCCTCAAGTATTACCTCCTAGGCCGGGAATTTACACTGGAAACAGACCACAAGGCTCTCCAGTGGCTGGATCAAATGAAGGAAACAAATGGAAGAATCACCAGAGGGTACCTCGCGATGCAGCCTCTCTGTTTTACCATCCAGCATATCATACGCAAGAATAACTGCACAGCAGACTACCTTTCTTGCTGTTCCAGCTCAACACCAAAGGGGGGAGTGTGTGATGGCTGCATGCAACCACACAACTGGTAATATGAGTATATGCTATATTAATTATTTTCTGTTCTTTTTGAGTTACCTGGCTGCCGCTCCAGTCCTTCCTGGTTTGGGTGAAAGAGGAGCTGGTTTAAATGCGGAAGCTAATAAAATGGACTTAACCATCTATTGTGACCATGCAAGGGGGAATGGGGTTCTTATTGAATTATGGTTAGGGATTATCTCAGTGGTTTTCACCGTTGGTGTATACAATGGTTTATTCGTTTGCTATACAACTGGAGCTATTTCTCATTTGAGCAGGTCAGTTTGGTGAGTTATGTTTTGTTAAGTGTCTTTTTTTACTAGAATTTTGTTAAGTTGGCTGCTTGGTCCCTGATAGTCATTTATTCCTTATCAGTGCTTTAGCAAACAATATTATTCCTACCCACTGTCTCCAAAGTTCTTGCTCACAAAGGGTCATCTGATTGTTGGGGTTTCTCTATAATATCGTAGGGTTCTTGTAAATATAAAGGACCTTGAGGCAACTGTGATTTGGTGCTATATAAGTAAAACTGAATTGAACTGATTATCTATCTCATTCTGTGCAGATGCTCTTATGTGTGTCTGGTATGGTTTCAGAGATTAAACCACTGTTTATCTATCACATGTGCTGTGTTAGCACGGGTCCAGATGACTGTTGAGTGCAAACTAAAATGTCCTTTATGTGACAGGAAGACTTCCTGGTGGGCAGTCCACCAGTGACTGTAAAGCAGAGAAAACATCGAAATAAGGTCAATTTAAAAGGTAGTTTCACCGGTTTGTTAGCTTAGCTTAGCATAAGGCCTGTGAACAAAAGAAGCTGCACAGTAGGAGCTGCTTTCTTTTAGACAATGCTAATCTTCCAGTTCTGCTAAAGTTCACCCAGAAAAATACATGAAATGCTTGAGGTATAACATATTAGAGACCAAATGACCTTCAGTCAGTAGATGTTGTGACTTTTAAACCTTTTGCTGCAATCTTTAGAAAAACAACTAACTGAACGTTATAGATCAAGATCTATTTTTACCATGCTTACATAAATGTAATAACTAGTTTTACATTAAATGTTCAGCAAGAAAGCAATTACATTTACCTAAAAAAAAAATTACTCTATTATGGTTTGTCTTCTTGCACAACCAGTTTTTAACGCTAAGCTAATATGACGATATATTTAATTTGCAAACAAGCTTGAAATACATCGTATCATCGTCGTAGTCTTCTTCCGCTTATCCGGGGCCGGGTCGCGGGGGCAGCAGCCCAAGCAGAGAAGCCCAGACCTTCCTCTCCCCAGCCACCTCCTCCAGCTCATCCGGGGGAACACCAAGGCGTTCCCAGGCCAGCCGAGAGATATAATCTCTCCAGTGTGTCCTGGGGCCTCTTCCCAGTGGGACATGCCCGGAACACCTCACCCAGGAGGCGCCTCAGATGCCAGATGTCAGATGCCCAATCCACCTCGACTGGCTCCTTTCGATGTGGAGGAGCAGCGGCTCTACTCTAAGCTCCCCCCGGATGGCCGAACTTCTCACCCTATCTCTAAGGGAGAGTCCAGCCACCCTTCGGAGGAAGCCCATTTCTGCCGCTTGTATCCGCGATCTCGTTCTTTCGGTCACTACCCACAGCTCGTGACCATAGGTGAGGGTAGGGATGTAGATCGACCGGTAAAGCTCCCTACAAGCGGCAGAAATAGGTTTCCTCCGAAGGGTGGCTGGACTCTCCCTTAGAGATAGGGTGAGAAGTTCGGCCATCCGGGAGGGGCTCAGAGTAGAGCCGCTGCTCCTCCACATGGAAAGGAGCCAGTTGAGGTGGTCTGAAAAGCTCGAAATACAAATCTTCTTATTTGACCTTCTGCTATAATGTCAACACTACTGTATTTCTTTTTACCAGAACATTGCGGTTTGTGTTTTACAAGCCTGTTGGCCACAAGATGGTCAATTAACATGTTTAGCTACAGTTTACATGTAATTAAATCCGGTATAGGTACAACAACTGTCATGTTTAAGTCCTTAGCTTTGCTTGATCAGATGTTTCTCATTCATAGGACAAATGACGATGGTGTCAGAGGCTTTGTCACAGCAGTACAGGTAGAAAAATGGAAGAATTTTTTCAGTGAAGGTATCCTCAAAGGTGTAAATATGGGTCCGTGCTCTCACGTCATAAAACGACACTTGGCCTTCTTCGTAGTCCACATACACACCCACTCTCTTGGGCTTAAGGTCGAGGGAGAGCAGTGACGGTGGGGATGTTGACACTCTGTATCCCTGGCCTTTCTTCATGGCCAGAGCCCAATAGCCTTGGGTGGTGCTTACAGAGATCCTGCCCTTTCTGTTAACAGACGACCTTGCCACACCTAGGTACCAGTCATCCTTTTCCCCCACCTGAACCTCCCAGTAGTGTCTGCCAGAAGTGAAACCCTCACGGGCCAATACTATAACCACTGTGTCAAAGCGATCGGGGTGGTCCGGGAGGTCCTGCCAGGCGCCCAGGTGTCTCACCTGATGTCTGTCCTGAGAGAGCTGTAACCACGGGTTGGCTGTGTCGGGGTCAAGAGTGACATCCACTGCAAAAGCATGAGACATAACAAAGGATGTATTATGTTGGAGAGTTTAATGATGAAAACAAAAGAAATCAAAATAAGAAAAAAAGCTTTACCTGTATATTTCAGAACTTTTTTGATTTCTGTAAAAACAAAAGACAACATTCTCTTAAGATTTGTTTCTTAAATCTTAAATCTTCTTATCTTTACTTTTTCAAATAAAGTGAACAGTCACACGGTAACAAAGATATTTTGGAATATTTATGGAACTCCTACCACTATCAGACAGTTTGTCAATCATTTCAGTCAACGCCGCCTCTAGTTTGGACACTGATCTCCTAATTATGCCAACACATGTGTCAGTGGGAACACTGGTCTCAGACCAGTCTTTAACAGATGGTGGAGTGCTGAGGGCCGGGAAGCTCTGCAGGAAGATACAGCCCAAAAGAGGGGAAAAAAACAACTTAGGTGCAAGTTTAAAATAAGATCACATAGATTTTAAGGCTTATGTGTAACTAAGTAACAAATGTGGTTTGTAGCATTATTTCCAAAATAATGAAAAGATTCAAATGCTCAGAGTTGCATCAGAAGGGGCATAATTCTCAAAACAAACTTGTGGAGCTACTCGCTGTAACGGCCCTTTGTGACAGGGAGCAGCTGAAAGTAGTTTTGTTACTAGACTCCAGAGTGGAGTGCAGGTTTTAGAATGCAGTACAACGCAGAGCAGAAAGAGGGCGCTGTTGTCATAAAATGTAGCTATTAGTGATTTCTGTAAAAGCCGCCTGGTAATACTGCCAAAACATATGGTTAACAAAATGCTGGAATTGACATTTTACCATAAAAATTCTTTTGAAAAAAAAAAAAAAGTAGAAATATATCTATGAACTTGAATGCCTTACTCATTAAAATATCAAGTAGCACAACTTAAATTTGACTTATCCCCGTCACTGAACACTTAAACAATGCCTCTCTCACCTTTAAGAAATTAATGTGGTCAGTCCGAGCAACGGTTTCCAACTCTGTGTTCCTCCTCTTCAGCTCAGTGATTTCCTGTTCCAGGTCAGCAATGAGGCCTTGAGCCCACCTCTCCGTCTGCCTCTGCTTCTCCTCGATGACCAAAACCAGCTCGGCCTGAGTTTTCTGGATGGAGCGCACCAGCTCCGAGAAGACATGCATGCTTTCCTCCATCTCTCTTTGAGCGCTGGCCTGAAAATACAAAGTAAAAAAACAGATCTATGTTGAGCAACCATGTGAGTGTAAATTGTGACACTAAAATTGTGGGCAGGTGAAAACAACTGATCTGGTCTCACTTTATTGCGCTCCACAGAGTGTTTGATCTCCTCCACCTTTTTCACTCTGTCCTGGATCATCTGCTGGACGTCTATTCCTGTCCTCTTCAGCTGCGCCTGCACAGTATCAGATCACACGAGCATGACTTGTGGTAATTATACACTCGATGATG
The DNA here is from genome assembly GCA_015108175.1 of Pelvicachromis taeniatus. Lineage (NCBI taxonomy): Eukaryota > Metazoa > Chordata > Actinopteri > Cichliformes > Cichlidae > Pelvicachromis > Pelvicachromis taeniatus. The sequence goes on along the minus strand of VURO01044273.1, from coordinate 13,167 downwards.
TGAAAAGATTTTTGGTCTTTAGTTGTAATCAGGCAACAGAGAAGATAACATCACAAAGACACTGTGGACCAGCTTGCTGTATAAAGGGAAGTCTTTGCAGTGTTGCAAAATAGTCATGCAAGTTCACATTAATGTTTCCTTAAAATCCTGGAATTTAGGTTGAATGATAGACTCACAACCAAAAGAACCTGTGGTTTCACCAACCTTCATGACATGTTAAGATCACAGTCAAAGCTTGGTGGTGCCAAAGGGTCATATAGTGCATAAAAATGTATTAGAGTACCACCCGGTGTAAGGTTTATGCCACAGCTGTGCTAAATTAACAGTACTTTTAATTAAAAATGTTTTTGTAATGGTTAATCCACCAATATGTGCAAGTACAGAAGCCAAGAGCGGCCATATCTGTTAATAATATTTTTATCTCGTTATCACGAGAAAACGGTTTCGTTTTCTCGTGATAAGCACTGTACATAATATTTGGTATGTGGTTTATCTAGCTACATACATCTTACTAATGTTAATATTAAAAATTAACAATGACAAAAGTGCATCATAACCATCATTTGAATGTGGGAATGTGTGAACTTATGACATATACTAAAGATAACAAATAGCTGACTATAAATAGAGGAGCGGGTGTGTGCTGGGTGCCATCTGAGCTGATCCTTTTCTCTTGATAAGACAAAAAAAAAGAAAAGAAAACTTCTTACTGGGAAATTAGGCTGCATAAATAATTCAATGAAAATATCTTGCTCTGCTTCCAGTACACACTATAGTAGTATGTGTATCTCCAAAAAAAGGTCATATTATTTCATATTAATAACTAACTAATCTTTTTGAAGGAGTCCACAGAGTCTGGCAAATGTAACTGGAGTGCTGTGGAGCCACAGATTGAAAGGCTCTGTCCCATTTTAGTCTTCAACCTTGTACGAGGAACAGAAATGCATTTTGAGCCTGCAAACAAACACTGCAAGCAGAAGTGTGTTTAACAAAAGCTGCAATAAATAGTCTGAAGCGTTTCCATTTAGTCCTCTGTGTGTAAGTATGAGAGTTTATCTGTTTTATCTTTGGCACCATTCACCCGATTCACACTGTTTTAAATAACATTATGTACCTCATACATGACAAGGTGTAAAAAAAATATCTGCAAAACTGTGCTGTCCACAGGCCTCCAGATCTGCTATCGTGACTTCAAGCATCCGTCATTTTCTGTTGACTCCGGCTGCACTCTCGAGAGTCCATATTTATAGAACCGTGATACCAATTTTTTATTCTAAACGTTTTGAAGGACCTAGGTAAGTGGTTTTCTAGATAATGGAATTTTAAAATATCCCTTCAACAAAAAAAGAAAACAGCCCTGGTAAGAAGTGGATCTTTCCACTTGAGTTTCTTTAGCTAAGTCTGAGATGGTCCGCTGGGAGGCAGTCGATGAAGCGGCAAGAAATATTAAATATCTTGAAATCTTTTCTTGCACAGATAAACATTTGGTCCCTGTACTATATTTGGATGCTAGTACATCTGTCTCACCTTTTTTTCTGTCCATTCTCTTTCCACAGGGACGGTGTAGTGCGCCCTGTGGTCCGTCTCAGTGCAGAGGACGCACACGCACATCTGATCTTTCTTACAGAACAGCTCCAGGAGCCTCTCGTGCTTCGGACACATCCTGTCCTCCATGTTGGCAACGGGCTCCATCAGCTTGTGCTTAGTGAAGCGAGCCGAGTGACATTTCAGATGCTCCTCGCAGTAGGAAGTCAGACACACCAGGCAGGATTTGACTGCCTTCGGCCTACCTTCCCCGAGGCAAACGTCGCACAGGACTTCCTCCCAAGATGGAGATGGGAGCGAAGAGAAAGGAGGAGATGGTAAGGTTTGATGAGGTGGAGAAGCAGAGATTTGAGGTGAGGGTGGGGGTGATGTTTGGGGCAGTGGAGGTGGTGGCTCTTGTGCTGAGGCTTGGTGTGCTAGTGGAGGAGAGGTCTTAGGAGGTGAGACTGGAGGGATTAAAGGTGGTAAATCTTCTTGCTGTGGCCTCTTCTCTCCTTGTTTCTTCTTCAGTTCCTCTTTCTTTCTCTTCTCCTCTTGTTTCAGCTTCAGCTCCTCTAGAAGCTGCTCTTGCTGGTCTTTCTCCAAAAGCCTCTCCTCATCCTCCTTTTTCCTCCTTTCTATTGTCCATTTCCTTTCTTTCCCCTCTCCCTCTTCCTTGCTTCCCTTCCCTTCCATGCTTTTAATCCTAATCTCCTTGAATTGCTCAGCGATTTCCCTCAAGACGGTGTTAACGCTAATATCGGGCCGTTTGTAGAAGGACTTCTTGCACATGGGACACTGATATAAAGGACTGCTTTTCCAGTATCCCAGGATGCAGCTCTGGCAGAAGTTGTGTCCGCAGGGGATGGACACGGGGTTGGTGAAGACGTCCAGACAGATGGAGCAGTGCACCTGCTCTTCTGAAAGGTTCCCAGTGGTGGCCATTCCTGCACGGCGGAGAGGCAGGGTCATTTTGAGTGCAAGCAACCAGCCTTTGAACGGGTCATCAAACCTGCTGTGATATCGAGGTCGCTAGGATTAGATGGCATGACCTTAATGGTGTCGTCTACAAGCAGATCTACAAAGCAAAGCATGGCGGGACTCATTTGTCATTACATGTTTTGAAATGACAGGTCATAATGAATAAAGGTAAACATTTTGAATAATGAAAAATGAGTCCCGATTGACTAACTTTGAGAGCTTACATGCGTATGTTAATTTATAAATACAAAACATAGTCAGCGTCTTTCATAATCATTGTTTGTATTAAGATATTTTGAAAATATTTTTAAAAAAATTACTGCCCTCTTGTGGCCACATGTTGTAATAGTCACACTGCTTTTAATTTCTGAGCCAAGAAAAAAATTATATATATATATATATGACAATAATAAGCTTTTCAGAGGGTGACATTTAATAGAATCATCACATGAAACTTTGACTCCTGATCTGTTCTTTTTAAAAGCAAACTCCATATCAAATCAAAGCTGAATATTATTACATCTTCGCTCCTGTACGCTGTGACACAAGCTGCAAGTAAGCAGGTTTGACCTATAAGACAGGCAGCTTCAGGCCTAGGTGTTCATGACAGACCAGATTAAGATTATTCCAAAAATACTGGCGTACCGCATGACCTGTCTGCAGAGCTGGCACGCTTAATCTTTCTTACTTTGACAAAAGAACACCTAATACCTAAAAATATACAAACTTATAACTACGATTGAAGTCTTCTCTTGAACTATTTGAATCTATAATTAACTGCCTGCAACTGAAAGAAAGTCCTAAACACAGGTCAGCGCTCGTTAGAATCAAAATGTTATTAAGAAGAAACAACAACAATATTCCCCTAAGAGTTGTGTGTGTGTGTGTACAGAGAAGCAGATGATACCCTGTGGAAATTAAAAACACAGGAGAGAGGTGAAGGGAGAGACAAAAAGCAGAGATCTGGGAAACTCACCAGAGAGCAGCTGCCTGGAGACTCCTCTGTGCACTGACATATGAGACAGGCTGTAACCGCTGCCCCTTCCAGCCGCCCCCCACACAAACACACACTCAACTCAGACCCAAAATATACCCCGCTCCCTCAGTCTCCTTTTACACTATATACAAATACTCTCTGGCCATGACTCTCAATGCTCCAGGAGGAATAGCTTTAAGTCTTCGGAGAATACAGCACATTAGCTAGGGTCAAAGTCAGGAGTTTGATAAAGAAATGACACAAAAAAAATACTGTTAGCTTCTCAAATGTAGAAAAAAGTACTGAGCAGCTGCTAGCTTAGCATAAAGATTAAAATCACAGGCAATATAACAGGTTTAAAAAAATAAAAGAAGTCACCATGGAAGTGTCTTAAACGTGCTTTCTACCTGAAGGCCATCAGCGAACGATAGCTGTGGTTGTAAAAAATCAAACAAAAGTTTTGGGACAGAAGGCCATTACTCCTGTAAACAGTTTCCTGCCAAGTTTATCGATTTCTCATCATAGACTAAAAAAAAAAAGAAATCTTTTTATAAAGCTTTATCATTTTTTATCATTGCATATTTCATAATAGAGGCTATTTTTACCGAGCATGTAGTTTCACAGTCAAACCTGTCCCTCCTCATATCACCCATTCTTTTGAATCCAAGATGGTGACGATGAAAATGCCAAACTCGAGCCTTCAGAATGACATTTCAGAAACCAGTAGATGACGTCACCATTTATATCACCAACATCTTCATGCTGTCTATGACTAAAAACACTTTTCGTTTTCTTTGCTAGCATTGCTAAAGTTTACCATTACATGTGTAGTAAACAGACAGCTGACACTAAAGTGTTAAAAATGTTAAAAACTTTGGCTCACCATGTCAGGATAGACACAGGCTAGCTGTTTGTAGGGGTGATTAAAGAAAACAGTTATATATTTGATATAGATTATACATGATATAGCGCATTGATTTTAGCTAGGCTAAGCTAAAATGGTCCAGGCATTAGACAGAGACTACTTTTTAAAATCTTCTCTTATACCAGAGGCCTATTTACCCAACCCAAAAGACAGAGCTTACATTTCAAGGTTGTTTTTGTAGACTTCTAACAAAAGTAAGTTCAGTGTAATTCAATCTCCTCACAGGTTTTGGCTACATGAACTCTTGAAGAAAAAGTAAGCAATGTGATAGCCTAGCAAAAAAAAAAAGTGCATGTGTTTTAATTATGTTATGACTCCATCAGGAAAGTTCACGCTTTTTGTGTAATCTTATTTACTGTCATTGGTTAAGGGACAGTTAATATGAGTGAGATAAAGTAAAATAAGAAATTATTTATACATCACTTCTGACAAAATATGAAGGCAAACACAGTTTTCCTAATTATTTTAACTGGGACTTAATTAATGCGATGACTAACATCCTCATTTACTACTATTTACTGTTTACTATGTCTTGATCAAATGTCTCAAATTGTCCAATGACATAGATTAAAAAAAAACAAAATAAAAGCAGAATGTTAGGTTACCAAACAAAGGGGCGTGTCTGAGGCCCATTGTTTGGTGAGCTGGTTTCTGCCACTGAAAAACAAAGCCGGGCAGGGTTAAGTGAAAATCTGAGTTATCTCAAAATTATTGATTCAAACTTCCCAGCTGGAAATCTTTAGATAATCACCTCAAATTTTGACCTATGCATTTGTTAAGTGTTTTTTTGTCAGTTGTTGGTTAACCTGGAAGCCCAAATTAGTTGGTTAATAAGTTCAGCAGGAAATTAAGTCACTTTAGGGACAGTAAATATGTTTCGAGGCGACTGTTGTTGTGATTTATACATATTTATAAAGGTTTATATAGGTTTCTTCTTTAACAGGAAGTGATGCATTTTGTGCCTTAATCAAATTTATTGAACAAGTTCAGTAGACATTATAAAAGTATGCGATTCATGTAGAAATAGAGAACATTTCCATGGCATTTAGACAGGTGAGTCTAGGTGGAGATGATACACAGCATTATAATACAGATTCTGTTTATGAAAAAAAAGCAGATAATTGTGTTTTATACTATTCTTGGTGTGCAAAATAATGAGAGTAACTAAAGCTGTAAAATTATTGCACTGGTCTCTCTGTGCTAACCCTTTAGACATACCCACTTAAAACAACTTTGTGTCTATATAATTTTTACAATAATGCCCATAAGAAACAGTCTTAATTACAATAGATAGGTACAAGTACAAGAAACCTTGATTTGATTCCCCAGGCAAAGTCTAAATCACCAGAAACGAGATTTACATCTGTTAACTTCATTACTTGAGCCTTGAGCCTTAAAGTCGCAGTTACACAAAGACTTACACAGTAGGGAACGTGTCAGCTTTACTCAAACTCATCTATCATCTTAAAATGGAAAAGTACGAAGCAAAGGAAGAATGATTTATTGTCCTTCACATGCTTTCACACCACAACATAGTTCTTCTTTACTGTAATCCAAGTTTGAGTTGACAGATGACAGTGCAAAGAAAAAACTAGCTACATTTGAGTAAACAAGTTGTAAATGTACCATTATAATACATGTAGTCAGTCAATAAAGGATTTACTTCAGAAAAGAGCCAGTATTATGCTGAGAAAGTGATGCCGACTGACTACCCTCAGCTGTGTTTAACATGGGCTATGATGAGCGGGGCGTTATTCTTCCCCTCCTGGGAGAGACAGGGGCTGAAGATCGGGTACAGGTTCTCACTGAAGCTATCGATAAAACTGTAGAGATGCAGACGAGCCTTCACATCATAGAACGAAATCTGGCCTCCTTCGTAATCCAGAAAGACTCCAACTTTACTGGGTTGGGACGTATGCATAAGAGGCAAGCGTGGTGACGACAGTGCTTTCACCTCCCCGTTCTTCAGCCACAGGCACCAGTACCCACCCTCGGGACTCAAGTTGATCTCACCCTTGCGCCGGGCGGAAGCGCGGGCCACGCCGAGCGTCCAGGCCGTCTTTCGCGACACATCCACCTCCCAGTAGTGTCGCCCTGTGCTGAACGCCTCCCGGCCCAAGACAAAGAGGGCTGGGCTGAAGCGCTTTGGACCCTCAGAGTGGGTGGACTTGCGCTCTTCATACCTCACCTGCTGACCATCATCAGACACAGTCAGGTTCTTCTGGGCTGTGGCAGGGTCCAGAATCACCTCAGCTGAAAAGGAAAGAGCAGAATATGAGACCGGGCTCCTTTATCTGCATTATTTATTGCCACTTATGCTAAAAAAAAATTAATAAAAAGGGGCTCCTTATTCCTTGATATGCCATAAGGATGTTTGTATCCTGGCAGCATGCCATGGAAGCAATCCTTTCTCTACTGTGAAGAATTATTTCCATTTTGTGGACATTTAAAATAAATGAGCATCATCACCTACTCAAGAGAGCCCTCCCACTTTCCTTTAACACCCTTTATGTGCAAGTGGCACGAGTGTGCTCCCTAGACGAATTATAGCTACAAACCATGGATGTCACCCAGCTGACAGAGTAGAAGTGTTACTCACTTGCGTAGTTCTGCACTTTCCGGAGCTCTGAGAAAGAGAGAGTGAGAGTGAGAGAAAGTCAAAGTCACAGCAGATGGCACGTGTGGGTGGTAAACACACAGATCTGAACCAGAGCTCTAAACGCTCCATGCATGTGCTGCTGTCAGTCAGCTGCCTCTTCCAGTGATCCCAAGTGGATGATCTGCGGCATCAACACTATCTCCATCTGTCCAACCGTCTTGCATGTGTGACCGTGTGAGTGCGGCGCGATGATGAGTCACTATTCTATTCCAAAGTGTGCATACAGTGACCTACATATCACCGATTTGGATTTTGCACAGGATGCGTGGTTTGTGTTAGACAAGGGAGGATAAATTGTATTAGAATTTTGCATTCGTTATCCATGCAGGGATCCCGGCAAAGCCTGCTGTGGGTTTCATTTTCAGTTTAAAGGGCTACTTGCAGCTACTGAACTGTATGCAGCACACGTAGAATGGAAAATACTTTACGAGACAATGAGCATTTTTCAAAACACCCTTTTCCAAATGATTGCACACACGTTGATTTGCATGTAATACATAAAACATGACTCATTTGAGATCGGTCATTTTCAAAAAGTGCTTTAAAAAAAATTTTAAAAAAAATGAAAAAATAAGAATGTCAGTTAATATAATTTAAGGTGTTTATTTTATTTTGTCTAGCCCTGCATGATATGCGGATATGACATGTGATTGGCTAATTGCATATTTTCAATTAATGAGTATTAGAACAGGTGCACCTAATAAAGTAGCAAGTGTATATGATATATGTAAACCATGCTTTGCTTCTAGCATTGTAGGCGTTATATTGCTGTAGCACTAATTGTTTTATAATTGTTTTGAAAACTTGTACAGTTTCTTAAATATAATGACTTTAATACATTAAAAATTGCCACATAAGTGCATGAGGGCTCAAGTTTGGCTAGCTGCCCTTACCTTTCCCGTATATTCTTTTAAGCTCATCCTGGAACTTATCAATGAGGCTGCTGACGGAAGAGCGGATGGTTCCCAGATAAAGGTCAGTATTGATGCTGACCGCTGACCAATCAGTGGGCTCGGGTGGGGGTGACAGTGATGTCAGGCTCTACGCGAAATAGAGAGGTTGTGCAAGGTAAGGTGGATTGTTCATCAAAGGAAATGAAGTCTGTAAAGTTTACAATGGGAAAAAAAAAAAAACACTAAACATGACGCCAACAGTGTGCTCAGCGCTATCCTATTTGATTTTGGTAATGGCAAACAGAGAACAGAGACACATTATTGCTCTGACGGGAAAATAAGAGAGCACTCAGCAGAGGGCGCTGTCCAGATGTGGCAAGTACATTCCCTGTCTATCAGAAGAGATGCACTGGTCTGCTTACTCTCAGCTTTGATGTGTCTGGGTATTCAAGGCTTCATGGCTTCACTTCCACTGATGCTATGTAGAAAACTTCTAAAGTAGCAACTTCAAAGACATCTATTCATTCACATGGGGGAATGGCCATAACAGGCTCGCTCTGTTCACGGAGGCTTTTGATGTTGTGTCTCAAAATCTCTAAGCAAACACAGCTGGTGCAGCCACAGAGGTACATAATTGGCTTTGCAATTAAAATTTAGTCGTGTTAGTGTGTACTATTTTCAGAGCAGGAAAACAGAGATATGTTCAGCATAATAAGATCCATATGATATGGTTTTGGGTTTTCTGGTGAAAAGTACATGCTGTACATGTCTGTGAGATCTCCATTGTTGTGAATAGCACAGCTTATTATGTGAAGTCTTTAGCCTTCTAATAAAATGCTCTGTCCCAAATGCACAGTAATTGTGTTTTCAGTATGTAGGCCAAGCTGGAAAAGCAAGAACTTTAAAGGCTAGCTATATTTAGTACAGAAAAATAAAGTTAGCATCTCAAACGTGAAGCTAGTCTCTCAAGAGCTGGACCAATCTGCATGCCAGTGTGTGTTTGAACTACATGGAGCTCTGTAGTACCTGAAGGAAAAGCACTTTGTCGTGTGTCTGCACATGAGCCTCTAGCTCATTGCTCCTCCTCCTCAGCTGGCTGAGTTCATTCTCCAAACCCCTGGCCATTTCCTGGGCGTGACGCTCTGCCTCACGTTGCCTCGTGGCTATCAGCTCAACCAGCTCCGCCTGACTCTGCTCCACCAGACGCTGCAGCTCTGCGTACACCTGCCAGCTTTCCTCCAACTCCTTCTGAGCACTGGCCTGTGAATGTGAGCGCCACATGGCCAGTGTTACCAGTGTAAACATGAGAAAAGCTCAGAGTCCAGATCAGATCATGTTGAAAACCAAACACCAGGTTTAAGGAGAAATGACTGTGTTTTCTTAGCAACATGGTTTTTACAGATTACCCAGAGTCTAGAAGTTACTGAATAACATGGCTGCTTTTACAGGAAAGCTTAGAGGACAGGTTGAGATGGTGCTAATCCTGTGGAGACATTTATTGTTTTCTACGCAGTGTTAATGAGGTAGAACATCACATACAAACATTACATAAGCTGAATTGTGGGAATGCGGGACCTTTGAGATTAACTTGAGCCACAACTCTGATAGGACATTAGCCTTTAACCTGCCAGCTCCTTTGCACAAAGTTCCAGTGATATTGGATTTGATAGACTTATGTGTATGTGGGGAATCGCTGTTAGCATGCATCATACATGCTGCCTTCTGCATTCTCTGCCACCACTGTCCTTTTTCAGTACCTCCTGTCGTGTTCTTTAGTGTGCGTCCCAACCTGATTTCACATGTGAAAACAGCTTATGGTGAATTATTTCCTTGAATTGTTGTACATATGTTTTTAAGTTGATTTTCCAGTCACACTTTTCTTTCCATTTGAACTCTTTTCTGCCCAGCTACAAGAGCATAACGTCAAATTTAATGTAAACATCAAAAACAGTCATTTTGAGGTAAAAATGCCTCAAAGGTTCACTTTATCGCTTTAGTGCCAGCCAAGAGGGCCAAGGCACACTTTGGCAGTCACTTGCTCTCTGCAGACCCAACTTCACCATCAAATGAACTTGGTTTCCAACTTTCTGCAAGACAGCTCTGTTGCAATTTAGATTTTATTTTCAGCATCTTTATTTGTTTGACATAATTGATTGCACCTTATTTAGCCAGTTACAGTGTTAAGAGTAAATTATGGAAAAAAAAACTTCATGTAACATGCAGAATTTCACATACCTGGAGAAAACCACTGAAAATTTTGCTTTAATTTTTCTGTTATCGTTTTCAAATGACACTTAATTAGGAATTTTTCCTTCATTTATCATGCCCTATCAAAACATTATCTTTATTAATATTCTTGTCCTGTACATTTAATGCTAGAATGAATTTGTTTCATATTCATTTAGACTCTTTAAAGTCCTGTTAACATGTCATTTATAAAAGGTATCCCATTTAGATGTTCCTTTCAATGTTGTACTTGTCTCACCTTTGGCCTAAGGTATTGATTGTTGTAGACATCTTTCTACACAAGTCTCTGTTTGTTTTACTTAACGATTAGACATAATTAGAGGCATTAAATAAAACCACCAAAACAAAGTAAATACTGCATTTTTTTAAAAAAAACAAACAAATAAAACAGATGTTTACTTACTGAGTCACTCAAGAGGCAACTGACTAAGTGTCTTTGTGTGTCACTTGTGTAACTGGATTGACAGGCTACAGCTTCATTTAGGTCAGGTGCTGGAAACCAAATTTTCCATCTCAAACAAACATTTGTTAGATGCATCTCAAACTTACCCAATAAATTTAATGTGTTAGTCTGTCAGCAGCATGTAGCTGGACACATGTACATGTGTTTGTATAGTAAACAGATGGAACTGGGGTTTCCAGAAAGAGGAAACCAAGAGTAACACTGAAACCAGGAAATTTTACTCAATGTTTTTCAAATGTGTCATCAAATTCAAAACTTCTCAGGACAAGATTTGAAAGCCTAAACATGGGACGTCTTGATGCTTGCTCAATCATCCAGGTAAGGAAATCCCAAAAAGTTGATTCTGCTCATCTGGACGTTACGAAGCCCCAGAAGGGACATTGGAAAAAAAAAAAAATTAAGATGAACTTTTGCGAGATCTCGCAAAAGTTCATCTTAATTTTTTTTCCCCATCACTCACCCAAGTGACTTCTTCAGTCTCAGCTGACTGCAGGTTTCCCCAACCTTATAAACGGTACATTTGCATAATGAGTAAAACTAGCAACACTGACGGAACAATGGGCTGTGATGTCAGTTCCTTGATTATTAATATGCAAATTGTCATGACTATTGATCAACAACCACTGATCAAAGCCAATTGACACAAGGCTAAACATAGGACAACTGATATATTTAGTGTTAGCCTGGTAAAACTTGTTACACTTCCAGGACCATTCATGTAATTGTCATGGAAAACCACTCAGGCATGTTATCTTTTCATTTTCCAAAGTAGCATTTTACTGCAGGGAGGCTGTGGCTTCGAACAGGGTGTGTGAGAAACTAAATGTAAATGTTTACCCTGGTCTCACTGGTTGGACAACCTCAGGCATAGATCTGAGAGTGTGTACACAAGGCAAAAACAAATGGCATCAGTGCTCCACCTTATCTGCTACTGTAGAGCATGAGAGGTATGAGATGTGGGTGGCATCCTGCCTCAAATATGTCCTACTTGTACTGGAGCACAGGTCTTCTAGTAGGTTCGCCTTGCTTTGATTACTAATAAAGGTGAACGTACAATATTATGTGTGAAACTTAGGTGTCTGTTGTAGAATGGCTTTCAATAAACTGCTGCTGGTCTTCTTACAATGTCCTTGAGCAACAGCGTTTGATGGATCGCAAAGCTGCTTAAAGTGCAAATAAAGCTTTTGAACTTCAGCTCATGAAAAGCATTATATGAAAGTAGACCGGCAAATATATAAATGCACTTTAAACATATTTACAACAGTAACGATTAGACTGGTTGTCAAATACATGTGCTAGTGTAAATGGACTGGCCTGTTTGTACCAGCCACTTCTGATAAGATGCCTTTGGAAATGCCGCACTGGTGCAATGCTTAAGACTTCAGCTTGAAATCTTTCTAAGATAAGAAAACTTGAGTAAAGTTTTAGAATGAATAAAGTATATAGTTTATTGCAAACACAAGTATATTCCACGAACCACAGCACTCGAAATGCTTAACCCTAGTTAGACTTCTAAAACACAAGCAGATAAAAATCAATGATCGATATTTACATTATATCCTGTTATTTTTGTGATGTCTGGATGTTTAAAACTAGTTTGGTGAAAGGCTCAAAAAGTTATAATTGTTAAGTTAATCTCTGTTTCTTAGTAGCTTAACCATGTCGTCACCTACAACTTTTTATTGGACTTACCTTTATGACCCTGATGGACTGTTTGATCTCGTCGAGTTTCTTGGCTCTCTCCTTGATCAAATGTTTCAGCTCTGATCTCTTCTTTCCCACGTTACCCTGTGAGACAAAAGCATCGGAGGTGTGTCTTACCAAAAATATCCCGGCAGTTATTGCAGTGTTTAGTAAGTTTACGTTTACATCGGAAACGTTGGTCTAATAGAAGCACATCTTGTCATATAGAGATACTGACCATCTTCTTCTTAAATTCATGGTCAATGGAGACAATCTCATGGGATTTGTGCGTGGCATCGGCACAGGCAGAGCAGATGCACATGTGGTCGCTCCGGCAGTAGACATCCAGAAGACGTTCGTGTTTCTTACAAATTTTATCTTCCAGCTGGAAAGTTGGTTCAATCAGACGATGGGACATCAGCGTCTTGACCTAAAGGATGGTGTGGGTATGAATGCAAGTTGTACAAAAGCATAACAACAGTTGCCCTTAAAAATGAATAGAAATATTTGCTTTTGGGTTATTTAATTAATTAACATTTAACAAATCATATTTTGGGTTATTTAATTAATTAACATTTAACAAATCATATTTAAAAAAAAAGAAACAGACTTACCTTCTTATGATGTCTGAGGTGGGACTCACAGAAAGACCCAGGACAGTTCACGCAAGATTTCAGCGCCTTTAACTTCCTTCCTATACAAGCATCACAAGAAACATCCCCAGGCTGGGCAAACTCTCCGGTATCCTTTACTGGCGAGCTGCTCTGGCCCGTATCTGAGCTCAAATTCCATCTGGATCCGTGAGAGGCGGTGCCT
>VURO01044271.1:0-26803 GCA_015108175.1 Pelvicachromis taeniatus | reverse complement strand
TCGATGGTCGCTGCATCCAGCTTAAATGCTGCTGGTCGTAGATGACGGCTGATTGGAAACAGCTGGCCGAGTGATGAGACGCGGGAGGACCGACGACAGCGCGGAGGGTATTTTTTGTTTTGTTTTGTTTTGTTTTTTTGAGCGACGTTCCAGTCACACTCCATACCAGTTGGTGGCGGTAATGCACCATTCAGTTGTTTGCCAACTGCCAATAAGTGCAGAGGGACTTCCGAGTCGAAGGTCGCCCGGCTACTATTGGAGACGGCATCTATTTGTCGTGACATGTTTTCAAACCGGCGTTTATTAGAAACCGGCGTTTAAAAGAGACAGGCTACTAATGGAAGATATACGGTATATATGGTCTGAGCTTGGGAGGGACCCCCAAGTGGGCAGTTGAGGAACTGCAGCCTGCAAACTAAGCCGAATATCACTGTTCATTTTTCTAGCCTTGGGTGGTGTTATTTGCTCTTTCTCTGTCATACCTTCTCATCCTCAAAGCTTCAAGTTAAAGTGCAAACTCTCACACTTTCCATTTATTTGGAAAAGTATGAATAATCAATCATAAAAGCACCAAACAATATTACTCTTGTTCTCTGATCTTTTAAGGACTTTTATCATTAAAAAGCTCTTTAGCCCTACATACAACATTTCCAGTTATGATTGGAATACGGCTCAGCACGATTCAAATAATGGCAACATGCCCAGCGGCTGACAGAGATGGAGGTTATAATGACACTGGCTGATTTAATCTGGGAACATAATGAGCAAGCAGAAGCAGCAAAATTGACAAAGTATTTAAAATGTTGTAAAAAGAAAAGAACTGATATTAAAAATGCAACTTCGGTAAACCTGCAAAATGTTTTCCCCCTGCAGGGCGTGTGAGGAGCTGGTCCGAACGCTGGGCTTTGATTGGCTCCTGATGTTCATGGAAGAACATCTCCACTCCACCACTGTGACGGCAGCTCTGTGGATCCTGGTGGTGCTGCTGGCCAATCAGTCGATCCTCAACCGCTTCAAAGAGGGCCTGTGCGGAGGAGGCTGGCTGGACCACACCGACTCCGTCCTGACCAATAAGATCGGCACAGTGCTGGGTGAGTGCAGCACCGTGGGTTCGCTGTGCGACTGTCATGGCAACACAATATAGGAGCTGAAAGGCTGGATTTAGTTAACATTAGGCCACTGGCCTTTGAGGGATGTGTACGTGTACTAGCTCCAGATGTTTAAACCTTCAAGCATCCCTTCTCAGAACAGTCACAAGTAAGAAATCGTGATTTCCAAGGTAAATACTGTGTGTTGTAACATGGCTCAGCAGACGCCTCTCCTCGCTCTGGCAGCGCTTTCCGTCGGAGTTGGCCTTCATTCAGTAAACAGAGAGCTGCACAGTTTGTGCGCCGAACAGCCAAGGGTTGGTTCTTTCTCCCCCCCCCCCCCGCTGCTGCGTCATACCATAGCTCCTTTTGAAGTCAGTGGTTTTCAACCTTCTCGGTGTTCAGCCGTTCAAGCCGTTCTGACTCTTCAGAACTGGATTTACCCGCCTGAAATCATTTCAAATGTTGATCTTTACGTCACTAATTTCTCTCGCAAACATGCAGGTTGAGAACCGTTGCTTTAGCTCTGGAAACTCTCCCCATTAGCGACATGCTCTAACAGAATGAGCGCTATCAGGTAGAAGTGCGTAGTTTTATTCAGACTTGACGTTTTTCTTTTAGCGTAACAGATCTGTTTGGCTCTGATTGATTGTGTTAGTTTAGTCCTGCAGCCGTCTCCTTCATAGCGTTGCTTCATTAAACCCAAAAGCGGGCACTACAGCTGTATTTAGAGCTGCCTGTAGGTGCAGTAGTCACAGGGTGCCACCCTTTTACCTTTGAGCTGTATTTTTAGCATTCACTCTCTCACTTTTCTTTTTAGGATTCAACGTGGGTCGCAGTGCCGGCGGGCGCTCCACATTGCGGGAGATCAACCGGGATGCTTGCCATTTCCCAGGATTCCCTGTTCTGCAGACACTTCTGCCCAAACACACCAACGTGCCCGAGCTGTACTTCCTGCTCATGGCTCTCTTCCTGCAGCAGCCGGTCACCGAGCTCCCAGACAGCCTGCAGGTACATGTTAGTATACCTAACCTTCTTTAATACTAATAACTACACATGTTTGTTAGCCTCAGGGCTCAAAGTGGACCTACGCTGCTCGTTTCCAGCGCCAGGTTTTTATTCTTGGACTTTAGAGTCCCGACACCTTCAGGTCAGGCTACAAGCGTCACTGAATGACCGTTCAGTCAATTTAGGATTCTTGGAGTTGAGCATCTGAGCGTCTCTGCTTAGGCTATTGCCCCTTTAACCCGAACTCTGATAACCATCACAGGCTGGATGGACGGGCTCTTTAGGGAACTCTGAAACTGAGCACAGGGATTACCACGCTGAACGAGGAAGCGGGGTTCACTTTTAAACCTGAATTTGACCTGTCAAATCAGCTAATGACTAAATACAAAGTGGACTAGTTTCATTAGATCTACATGTATCTACATGTGTCTTTGTGACCCAAGTTACCCCAGTGTCTGTGTCCGTTCTCTCAGTTTGACCTGGACTCGATCTGGACTTTCATCTTTGGCGTGCCGGCCTCCAGCGGGACGGTGGTGGGCTCCATCCATAGCGTTTGTACCGAGGCTGCTTTCCTGCTGCTAGCCATGCTGCGCAGCATGCTCAACCTGGTGAGAACCTCTAAAAACCTTCAGAGACATTGGTCTCTTTTCATAATTGTCATTTCCAGAAAAATATGAATGTAACTGCTCAGCATGAGTAAATGTGAAGAACATACACAAACAGTTGATACAACAAACATAAAACCAGCTTCCTTTACAGTAGCAGGTGCTCTAAAAAAGTGTTTCACTAATGCAGGTTGCTAAACGCTAACATTAATATGCCAATTTCACAAAGGAGGTTATTTTTTGTGTAAAATAGGGTGTAGCCCAGAGTAAAGGCAGCGGAAGACTGCACAGCGATTTCTACTTGACTACATGAGGCTTGTGGGAAAATTGAACCTTTTTTAAGCTATAAATTGCTAATTAAATTTAAGGCCCTTTTCACAGAAGTACATGTTTTAACAGTTCCTATCAGCGAGCTTTAAAAGCACTTACATGTGATTATGATCAGTCTGGATTCTCTAAAGGCTTCTTTTTTTTAATCTCCTATAAAAATGGCTCGCCACCTTCGGCGTGCTCGTCCTTCCCTGCACAAGAAGCTTCACTAGACCGCCCGTAGGCTCAGTGTCAATAACTGCTCTGATGTTTTTGTGATCAGCCCGAGACTTGAACTGTTAAACTGCTGAGATTTTATTGGAAATTCTTCTCCGGGTTTCATTGCTTTGTCTCTTTCCAGCCTTGGCAGTCAGAGGAGGAAGGTTCCTGGCTCAGGGAGTACCCGGTAACGCTCATGCAGTTCTTTAGATACCTTTACCACAACGTGTCCGACCTTGCACCAATGTGGCACAGCCCAGAGTTCCTCTGTGCCCTGGCAGCCACCGTCTTCCCCTTCAACATCAGGCCGTACTCTGAGATGGTAAGTCTGTCCTTTCTTTTTTCTCTTAAGCGACTCGAAATAGTCGAAAATCTAATCTTGAGCCGCAATAACTTGGAGGAAGCAATGATCTGTTCATGAAAGATGATCTTGATGAAGGTCGCATTCTTTGCAGGTCAGTGATTTGGACGATGAAGCGAGTTCTCCCACCGAGGAGTTCAAGGCCTTCACCGGGGACTCTGGTATGAACCGCAGCCAGTCTGAATACTGCAACGTGGGCTCCAAGACGTCCCTGACCAACCACCCGGCCAAAAAATACGTCCTCGACTTCATGAGGGTCCTGATCATGGACAACCTCTGCATGACCCCAGCCAGCAAGCAGACACCCATCATTGATATGCTCCTGGAGGTAAGGACACTGGTTGAGAATTCAGTTAATGGGTGATAAGACATAAACTCACATTCTAGATGCATGGATAGGAAACACTGTAACATGGCAGTTGCTTACTTCTCCCTTTATGTTTGTCTTCTCAGGCTTCTCCAGAGCGCTCCACCAGAACGCAGCAGAAGGAGTTTCAGTCCAACATCCTGGACGGCGTCATGGAGCATCTCCTGGCTGCTGATGTCCTTCTAGGTCAGCTTCAGTTTTGGTTCCGTCTCTCACCTCCAAACTAGAGGCAGGGGTGTAATGTATCATCACTATGGTACTTTCTGACCTACGGCCCTGGAGGTCTGTAGTTAGTTCACCCTTTTCATTAGGTCCATTCTTATTGCTGACATCCCGCTCTTGTACGTAAACGTGCTGCAGGACAGCTAAACTCTTTTTTTGGCTTTGAAAAAAAAACAATTGTGATGGAGGCATCATGAGTCAGCAAACCCCAATCTGAAGCCCGCCTGGGAGATCTGCAAGCACCTTCATCAGTTTCTGTTGTGTTTAGAGCATCGTCCTGCATCTGACGAAGAAAGGAGAAAAAAAAGAAATCTGTGTGCTTAAAAAATCATCTCACTCACTTCCCCTTTGTTTCCTTAGTGGAACACAAAAAAATCAATCAAGCCCATATTCCTGTCAGCACACTGTTCTGCTAAATCTCAAAGGTAATATCTGTTAGAGGCGTGAGATGCTTTGTTTTCATTCATGTAATTCTGTTAAAAACAGCTACATTTAAAAAAAAAAAAAAATGCTGTTTTTACACTCGACCAGTTTCTACTGTAACGCTTGCAGCGTGAGGTCGTCTGTTTCAGAGACCTCGACGCCCGCTCAGATCCTACGTGCACTTCCTCTATTCTCATATGGGCTCAATCAGAAGTCACACAGACCTCGCACTGCATAGCTGCCAGGTTAGACCAGCTTTTCATATGCACCTCCATCAGGTAGTGTCAGTGAGCTCTTCATAGTTAACAAAAAGCATCTTATAAGTTGGGTCCAAACGTGAGCCGGGACAGGCAACGGGGCTGGAGGGAAGGGGGGAGAACGTTATGGCGCCGCACACGGAGTGACTGAAAAGGGGGAGAAGGAAGTCAGAGCGAGCCTCAGGCACAGTGTCCAGGGTTACGAGTAATTTGGGTTTTATTTTTCTTATTTTGGTCAAAATGGCCGTCGTCACCAGTGTAGGGAAGGTTCAGTGTATCTGTTTATTTACAGTGTGTATGTTACTGTGTCACATGTATTGTATGTTTGTACTGTCTTGCAGTCAAACACCAGAAACTAAAACTAACACTGATTTTTTTTTTTTTTTTAAACAAAGCGCAAGCTGACTAGACTACCGTATATCTTCCAATAGTAGCCAGTCTCTTTTAAATGCCAGTTTGAAAACATGTCACGACAAATAGATGCCGGTCTCCAATAGTAGCCGGGGGACCTTCGACCCGGAAGTCCCTCTGCACTGTCGTTGGTCCTCCTGCGTCTCATCACTCATCACCAGCTGTTTCCGATCAGCCGTCCTCTACGACCAGCGGCGTTTAAGCTGGATGCAGCGACCATCTGAGTGGGATTACTACACTGAATTGGAACTGTCGGCTAGCAAACCTGCTAACTTTTACTTCCTCTCCTGGAGAGTCGGGCGGAGAGAAGTTTCGGGGAGCAGCACTCGTGCACTGGGCTACCACAGACAAGGAGACACTCGGGAGCAAAGGAGGAGCACAATTGGGAACTGCATTATTTGTGAACTGTTGGAATACGTTTTGGAGCACTGTAAGTAAACACACTGTCTTTTCACCTCAATCTATAAACTGCGCCTGGGTCCTCTTTCCCTCTCACTTCCGCGACAATTCTGTCTGAGAAGGGAATAAGAGCCGGTCTCCAATAACCGCCGGTCTCTTTTAAACGACGGGCCAGCCGGATAATTTTTTGAATAAACGCCCGGGCTACAATTGGAAGATATACGGTATAATTAAACTGGTCATAAATAAATAAAATCATTGCTGCAGTGCTCGTGTGCGACCAGTGTAATCTGTAAACAGATGTGTGACTGTCTCTCCGGCTGCTGCTCTCTCTCCAGGTGAAGATGCCTCTTTGCCCCTGAGCAGCGGGGGCAGTTATCAGATTTTGGTCAACAACGTCTTCTACTTCACCCAGCGGGTGGTGGACAAGCTGTGGCAGGGCATGTTCAACAAGGACTCCAAGCTCGTGGTGGACTTCATCGTGCAGCTCATTGGACAGGTACCTCAGGCTATTTGTGATCAGCTGATGGTCCAAAGTGGACAGATTCACCTAAAGAGTAAATCAAGT
Source organism: Pelvicachromis taeniatus (assembly GCA_015108175.1). Lineage (NCBI taxonomy): Eukaryota > Metazoa > Chordata > Actinopteri > Cichliformes > Cichlidae > Pelvicachromis > Pelvicachromis taeniatus. Next base: position 20,566 of record VURO01044271.1, on the reverse strand, counting down.
GTAACTGTCTGAGGCAGTGTACGCCCCTCCTTCATGTACTCACATTGTGTAGCTGGAGGCATTGGTATTTCGTCTGGTTTGTACACACTTTTAATAGTCAGCAGATTCACAAACACAGCATAATGCAAATGTTGTATTGTTGGAAGCAGCCCGCATTGTCACGTTTTCCTGAAGAGGCCGGAGGCAGAGAGACGGCGTCTGTGACGCCTGAACTGGAATCGGAAAGAAAACAGGCGTTGCAGTTAGACGGGATCCTTCAGACTGATGGGCACAAAATGAGATATGGCTGCCGAGGTGTGCAGGACCTGAAGGGTTGCTTTCTTCTATTTGCTGCGTATTAGATTCACTTTCTTTGTTTTGTGTATTATAAATAGGGGTTACAGTGGTAACAAGGAAGTGAAAAGAGTTGTGCGTGGACTTTGTCTTCCCTTTTTCTGCGGCGGTTTGTGTTCACATTGCTGCGCAGCTGAGAAGATAAGCAGATTATTTTCAGTAATTAATTTTTCGGTCCCTGAATCCTGGAAATATCCCCGAGCGGCTTCGATGGCCGTCCATTTAAACCCGAGGCACACCGTTTGTATTTGTTTTTCATGTCGTCAAGTCATTTTAAAATAGTCCCACTTTCTACTCCGTTTTCTTTGGAGAAACTCGGGCTGGAGTTGCTCCTTTAAGCGGTGGATTAAAGGAAATGACGGGTGACGCGGTGTGGTAGTTGGTACTTCCTGTAGGTGTGTGAGTGAACAGTGAACAGTCCCAGATGTAGAAGCTTGGAGTAACGTGTCAGGAAGACTATCAAAGAGCTTTTCTATGTAACTACTGTTTCTTTTTCATTTTTAAGGGTTTTTTTCTCTTTCAGGCTTAAAAACGATTTTCTCCCAGTTTTGCTTTCACGCAAAACAGGAAGCATCAAAATCTGGAGCTTACTATTAGAGCACACGAACATGCAGAGTACTGACTTAAGACGTACTGGCTTTTTGGGTCTAAACACTTTTTACAAATAGCAACAAAGCTACGCTCACAGTCCTCTGCATTCCTGACTCCGTTTAGCCCCGTTACTAACACAAATCTCCTTCTGCAGAAATATTTCCTCAGCAGCTTTATTCATATGCACTTCATAGCATTAAGCAGCCATAACTAAAGTCTCACATTCTCAGTTCTGCTTCTCGCTTGTTTTCCTCCCGCTCCGTGTTCTCCAGTCTAAGAGGCGTTCGCAGGGTCTTTCTCTCGACACCATCTACCACTGTCTGAACCGGACGGTGCTCTACCAGCTCTGCCGACCCCACAAGACGGTAGCGCAGCAGGTAGCCCTGCTCGATGCCCTGCGGGTCCTGACCGTCAACCGCAACCTGGTGCTCGGGCCAGGCAACCACGACCAGGACTTTGTGGCCTGCCTAGCTCACTGCTTCATCTGCCTGCACAGCGGGAGGTACGTTTCTTAAATGAAGGCCGCTATAGGCTTTTTACTTTTATTAAGAGCAGTAGACTATAGAAATGTAATCAGCAGCTGCTGTGTGTGTAGACACTCTGATATTGATTATGCATACGTTGAACTAAATTTTCTTTCTGGTATTCAGTGTTAAATCTGTATAAAAAAAGGTCAAAAGTAGTGAAATGTTGCTTTGATTTTCTCACTTTCACAGTTTCTTGGGCTAAATGCTTTATTTGTACTTGTGGTAGCTCTTAAAGACTTAAGCTGTGCATGTTGTGGCCACTGTACACAAATGGTACTCTACTTTCATTTATCAGGTAGAAGCTACGTTTTTGTTAAAAATAAACTGTAAAATTCATCGGGCGATGGTTTCCAGCTCGCTCTGGAATGGTTCGCAGCCAAGTTTGGAGCGTGGGAATGAGAATCAGCAAGGGTGGCTCTCCCTTAGAGAGAGGGTGAGATGTTTGGCCTTTAAGTGTGGCCGGGAGGGGCTCAGAGTAGAGCCGCTGCTCCTTCTCATCGAAGGGAGACAGTTGAGGTGGTTCGGGCATCTGACAAGGATGCCTCCTGGACGCCTCCTGGGTGAGGTGTTCCAGGCATGTCCCACCGGGAGGAGGCCCCGGGGCAGACCCAGGACACGCTGCGGGAGGTGGCTGGGGAGAGGGAGGTCTGGGCTTCTCTGCTTGGGCTGCTGCCCCCGCAACCTGGGCCCAGATAAGCGGAAGAGGAGGGATGGATGAACTGTAAAATAGGAGTGTTTTGCATGTTTTCTGAATCACAGTGTTAAACAGATTTTATAGTGCAGAAGAGCTCTGAATGTTCTACATGTGCAGATCAAACAGAAGAATAAATAATCACCATAATATTACAAAACACGTTTACTACGGTTATGTCACAACTTCTGTTTCCAACAGATGATGATGTAAAGAGTTAGGAAAGAGAGTAAACACAAATCATTGTCTGTTTTGTTTTTCTGCATCATATCTTGTGTTTATTTTGACTATTTTGCCGTTCTTGTAGTTGAACTCAAGGTGAGATTATCCGAGTCTCTCCCCGCAGTGTGTAACTAATTACCGCCGGGTCACACCTCCTTGTGTTTATGGTACTTAGCTCCTGCGTGTGTGTTTGTGTGTGCAGTAGTGTGGACGGCTTCGGTTTGGAGGCGGAGGCCAGGATGACGACCTGGCACGTCATGATGCCCACGGAGAACGAGTCTGACACCACGCACAGTCACGACGTCAGCGAGGGTGAGACGCAGATTCGTGTGTGTGACAGCGGGCAGAACCACTCTGACCCCGATGACCTTCCCTGCCCAGATGTTGTTGTCCATCCTCTAAATAACTGAATAAATTAAGTTTATTTACACTTTAAAAATGATTTAGGCCCAGCGATGACTAACAGTGAGTATTTAAATGACAAGTAAAACTGATTACTGTGGCTCCTCCGCAGGGCGGCAGCTCCTGCTGAAGGCGGTGAACCGTGTGTGGACGGAGCTGATGCACAGCAAGCGCCAGATGCTGGAGGACATCTTCAAAGTGTCTCTGCCCTGCAATGACAGAGGCCACGTGGACATCGCCACGGCACGTCCCGCTTTGGAAGAGCCGGCCCTGAAGAGCTGGCAGAACCACCTGGGTGAGGAGCACTGTGAAAAGCACACAGACTTCCTGCTCCCGACTTGAGCTCAGATTTAGTTTTTGTGGTTTGTGCTTTGAGTAGCTGAGTGTTGCTCATGTAACCTTTAGATAAGTAGGTCAGCCTCTTTTTGTTTGACAAAAGAAATTCACCCCACGGCCCTGCAGACAGAAGCTGCTAATTGCTGCTCTGCTGTCTTTTTGGCTAAGCTATCGCTAATGTAAGCAGATTGGTAAATGACCGTCATCCACCAGCCAACGTCTTCTGATCTTTGGCAGGCAACCAGATGTTGTTAGAAGGTCTCTTTGAATCTGTAAAAAAGGCCCAAAGATGTTTTTCCTGTGTCCTAGGAGCCAAATGATATTAGCAAAGCAGTGTAATGTCTTTGGTGTAAAAGGAGCATTATTTTTCAGAGACGATATGAATGAACTAAAATGCCCTTTACCTTCTTTGTTCGTTAAATCTTAGAGACATCCCGAGTAAGTTGCGCTCTTGCTGGGAAAGTTTCACTTCTACATCACAGAGCCAAAAACTGTGAGCACACAGCGGAACAAAGTAGACTTTTCAGATTTTCTACAATTATTTTCTAACATCTGTTTTGTGTAGAAGAAGGGAAACCTCAGCTTTTCACTGGCTTTAGTACAGGTCAGGCCTCAGTCGCACAGACTGAGAGAGCGAGAGAGAGGAAATGTGCTTACCTCAACCAGCTGGTGAGTGGTTGTTGTCAGTGGGTGAAATAAGTTGCTAAGAGGTCTACAGTGCTGCACCAGAAACCTGTTTTCTAGTGATTGCCACAGTTGCCTGTATTTTGCATGGAAGACACGGACTTGTCTGCAAACACTTGCAGGCTGCTCGGTGTAGTGTCGCAGTGAAGCCGTGAAAAGTGCGGCTCAAACTGTTAAAAAAGTTACTTTTTGTAAACGTGTTGTTGCGGCAGAGTAGTGCAGCTTTTACTTTGAAGGCGAACGTTCTCCGTTAGCAGTTTGAGTCTGATTTCACCACAGCTTGGACAGTAAAGTGTTTGCAGACAAGTCGACGTCTTTATAAACTGCGGGCAGCTGCAGTAATCAAGCAGAAGAAGGAGATTGTTGTTGCATCGGCTGGCAGCCACCTATCGGAGACTAAGCAAGAATTTTACAGATTAACTTAAGTAATAATACCTTTACCTAAAATCACATTAACACGCTCTGTCATCGCCTTTTTGTTTTACTGTAAACAGCAGACTGTTAAGATAACCACAAGGTTCAAACACACTAAATGTACTTTTCTCTGGTCTCTTTTCTGCCAATCAGTTCATGAGAAAAAGTACATCAGTCGTGGGGAAGCAGTGGCACCGGCGACTCAGTCCAAACTGTCCAGAGTCAGCAGTGGCTTCGGCCTCTCCAAGCTGACAGGCGTCCGGCGCAACAAGAAGGAGAACAGCCTGAATAAGAACAGCCTGTCTGCACAGGTACAGGAAAAGCAGCAGGCTCACGTGCACAAGAGCATTTCTTACTGATGTGTACTCTCCGAGTCTGAGTGCTTCAAATGCAGCTTTGTATTTCTGGTCCACAGGAGACTTTTCAGTGGATGTTCACACACATCGCTGTTGTCCGGGACTTGGTGGCCATGCAGTACAAGGAATATCAAGAGGTAGTGTATCTTCACTACTAATGGGTCAAGATCAGTTATAGTCGTTAAGGTTGCTTACAAAATATGAGGTGTACTAACTCCTAGGCTACTGCATAAAAAAATGACACTGAATTTCCCAGAGGAACCCAAATGTATATCTTCCAATTGTAGCCCCGGCGTTTATTAAAAAAAATGATCCGGCCGACCCGGCGTTTAAAAGAGACCGGCGGTTGTTGGAGACCGGCTCTTATTCCCTTCTCAGAATTGTCACGGAAGTGAGAGGGAAAGAGGACCCAGGCGCAGTTTTTAGACTGAGGTGAAAAGACAGTGAGTTTACTTACAGTGCTCCAAAACGTATTCCAACAGTTCACAAATAATGCAGTTCCCAATTGTGCTCCTCCTTTGCTCCCGAGTGTCTCCTTGTCTGTGGTAGCCCAGTGCACGAGTGGTGCTCCCCGAAACTTCTCTCTGCCCGACTTTCCAGGAGAGGAAGTAAAAGAGCAGAAAATCACAGTTAGCAGCTTCGCTAGCCGACAGTTCATCATACACTGTGCTCACAGACTCACAGTTCAGTGTAATAATCCCACTTCGACGGTCACCGCTCATCCAGCTTAAATGCAGCTGGTTGTAGATGACGGCTGTTTAGAAACAGCTGGCCGAGCGATGAGACGCGGGAGGACCGACGACAGTGCGGAGGGACTTCCGGGTCAAAGGTCACCCGGCTACTGTTGGAGACCGGTGTCTATTTGTCGTGACATGTTTTCAAACCCACGTTTATTAAAAACGGGCATCAATAAGAGACAGGCTACTACTATAAGATATACGGTAATAAAGTTTTATCGTAATAAGATTGATCGATCGTTTCATATGGAAATAAGTTCCGATTTTTGTTTTGGATTTCTCCTCAGTTAGTTTTCCTTCTTGTATTTTTCTTTTCTTCTAGTTTTTATTGTTTTCAGACTTCGTGTCAGTCTTGTCAGTTGATGTATATTCGTCAGGAGAGTAACTTACAGAGTTCAGAACAGCTGCTAAAAGTTGTGAAGCAGTTGACTCACAGCCACAGTGCCATCCCATTCCCGGTGAACAACTCGGCACATGTGCTTGTTGTGAAGGCAGATTTGATGAAAAAAGTTATTTTGCTGGATTCTGTCAATGCACAAACACACCGGGTTTAGCCATAACTGCCGAGTCATGCTTGCTAGTTCAGTGTTTGTAATAATCCCGGGTTATTTTAAGCTGTAATCACGCAGATCCTGCATCCATGTGCGTGGTTTCCAGGTAGGAAACTTTCTGTTGGTCCTGTGCAAAAGATAAGAACAACTTTGCTCAAAGTTTAATTCTTGTAAAGTTTCCTCAAGTTATCTGTGTGATGACCACGGCGTCAGCACAAACCAGTGTAGGCTGATGTGCCTGCAAGACCACACAAAAACTCTGTGCAGCTACATTTTCACAGCCCAGTGTTGCACTCATGACTCCATCTATAATTCAAGTGACTCACCGCACTCATCGCTTCATCCTTCCTCTTCGTCTCGCAGCGGCAGCAGAACGCCCTCAAGTACGTGACGGAGGAATGGGCATCCATCGAATACGAGCTGCTGCGTGAACGAGGCCTCTGGGGTCCGCCAATCGGCTCCCACTTGGACAAGTTTATGCTGGAAATGACGGAGGGGCCCTGCCGAATGAGGAAGAAGATGGTCCGCAATGACATGTTTTACATCCACTACCCGTACGTCCCAGACACGGAGACCAACACCAACTCAGCACAGGTACTCGGCTTTAAATCGCCATTGTTCCCACAAACCCCTCCAGCACTTTGGCAGATGTGAAAGCACTTGTGGTAAATATTCATTTGAGCAGCGACATTAGCAAGACGAATTCAAATCTCAACCACCTTTTTTAGACTCAGGGGGAAACCTCTGGCTCCATAATATCTCAGTTTTCTCCAGTTTAATTACGAGACAGAGATGTAAATTAAATGGCATGCAGCCAGCGTTAATGTCACCCATGGTTTCCATTTTTAAGCCTGAGGTCCAGCGTTTAGGCTGTCGCGATCAACAGGACCTGAAACTACTGACTGTAATGCTGTTGAGAAAGTGTTTGCTGAGGTCATAAATCAAATGTGCAGTAAAGTCATTTTTTAATAGACTTTTTAAATCCAAAGGTTACATTTACATGCACAAAAAGATCTGTGGCACCTACACACTACACCTACAGGAGTGCCCCTGCCATGGAAACCCATACCCGTGAAGCTCCCTGAGCAGGTTTGGAGTTCCTGGGGTCCTCTCCACACTGTCACCACTGATGTAGATCAGGGGTGGGGAACTCCAGGCCTCGAGGGCCGGTGTCCTTCAGGTTTTAGATGTGTCCTTGATCCAAAACAGCCGATTTAATTGGTTAAATGACCTCCTCAACGGACGCGTCCCTCGTGGATCCGAGGCGGCGTACGTCAGCCGGGTCCTCCGAAGGCCGGAAGTGAGAGGCTTGTGAAATGGGGACGGTCTAGCCTTCAGATTAGCGTCACCAGCTGTTCCCGCCCTTACCGCTTCCACCTCCGGTTTTAGCGTCTCCATTGCTGCCGCCAGTGGTGGAAACTGGAATTGGCTGGGCCGCTATGAATTCTGGTGGTAGGATACACCAGACCCATCCTACAAATTCGGGGAAATGTAGGCCGCATATGTCGGCCGCATTTGTAGGAGTCTACGAATTAGGACAGCCTACGTCGCGTCGCTGTGGCGTAATCGGCCTACAAATGTGGCCCACAAGGGATGCCTCCTAAGAATCGAGACACAGCCAACATGTGCTGAAGTTCTCCAGAGGCCTGCTAATGAACTCATCATGTGACTCAGGTGTTTTGACGCAGGGTGAGATCTAAAACCTGCAGGACACCGGGCCCTGAGGCCTGGAGTTCCCCACCCTCAGTGTAGCTATCCTACTTGATTCAGAATCAATTTTTTGGGATTTACTTACCTGGACGATTGGGCATGCATGAAGACATCCTACTGAAATGCATTGAACTCGGGGCATAGGGTCAGTTTAAATCAAACTCGGGTTCATTTTTCTCCTCGGTGCAGTTTGTTTGTGCAGATGTAAACACAGAAATCACATTCAGGTGTGGAAAAACAACTGCCCCAAGTCCCTTTGGAGGAGGTGGACTCCAAAGTGGTTTGTTTGTGGTGTGAACATCATCCAACCTCCATCCAGACCAACTACCATTTGTACACTGCAAGTATGAGCTTTGTATAGGTCTGTACAGGTTAACAAGTGGCCGTGAAATGAATGCATGTTCTCCAATAATCCAAACACAGCACCTTGTTCCTCTATTTTACTTTTGTTGCCGCCGCCGCGGACACATCTGGCAGATGAGACGGACTGAACAGTCTCACTTGGTTTTGTAGTGAAGCGTTTCGGTTCGTGTGGAGTTTGAATTTTTCTCTGTGTGGAAACAAACCAAATAACAGCGAAAAGCCAAAAAGTTCACAAACTCATCAACTGATTCAGATCAGAATCAACTGTAGGTGTGAAAACGCACATACTTCCAGGCGTTCACTGACACTAGTGCACAAATTCAACAACTGGTGTTTCAACTAAGCCGCCAAAAGCCTAACAAAGGGCACCAAAGTCACAATGAGCTACATTGTGACAGCGTGAAATGTAGCCAAAGTCAAACAGTAGCAAAGAGAAGAGGCTGAAACTGAATCTTGCAGTTGGACCGGCGCAAACATTTGTTGGAGCACATGGCAAAAAAAAAAAAAAAGTATTTTAAGCATTTTCAGTAAAACATGGCAAAGAAATCCAGTTTGTTTCTTTTTGAATTGAGTTGAAAAATGTCCTTCTTGGCGTCTGTAACTTCAGCCAATCCCCCGCAGAGCAGCAAACACTCCTTAAATAGAGCTCCAGGATGAGCTCATCGCTGCCCTGTGAGGCAGAGACACCAACAGCCGGTGGCTGAGACACATTTAGCTTTGTTTGCTCTACAAATAATCCCTCCTCTCTGTTTGCTCGCGGGTGCCTCTCTCCACTCCACAATCATTTATTTGGTCATGAAGATTCAGAGAAAGGCTTTCAGGCAATTCCCAGTTTCTTTTTACTTTTTCTGTTTTCGCCATTTTGAGCTTTTAGTTGACTTGTGTGTTCCCGTCCCTCGAAAGATGAAATCATCCAGCAGTGCACAAGTGGACACCAGACGCATAAAAAAATAAACCTCCCTGTTCCTGAAGATGCCCGTTAGGAGTTCAGATTAAGAGTTCATAAAGCCTTTATGAAGAGTCTCTTTAGATGCCGTCTGGAAAGAATTTAATTAAGTCTAAATTCCCCGCGGCTTGGTTGCTAATGTATTATTTAATCCTGCTCGAGGAGCAGTTACAGCGTGATAAAGCGCCGTTCTTGTGCCGTGGACTTGAATACCATTGCTTGCTGTTTTCACTTTAAGTGTTGGAGCTTATTAGTTGTGGCTTGTTTGGCCATGATTGGAGGACACGTTGAATCCACTTAAATGTTCTTGTTAGGAACAACCAAAAACACAAAGTTCATTTAATGACCCCGTGGTTTGATTTAGTTCACTTCTCTTTAAACAATTCCAGTTCACAACAACAGTCGTCTCAATGTGCTTCATACAGCGAGGCAGAGCCTCTACAGTACAGAGCTAACAGGCAGACGATCACCTGTGAGCAGCGCGTGGTGGCAGTGGGAAAGAAGAACTCCCTTTTAACAGGAAAAGACCTCCAACAGATAAATTTTCACTGCTGAGTGTGAGAGGACAAAGAAGAGAAAGAACATCCGGGAGGAAAAAGCTCCAACTTTATTTAACTTGAACCAGAAAAATACATTTTTCAGTGGTCTACGTTATCATTCCAGTACGGAAGCCGAGAACGGTCGTATCCGTTAATAATATTTTTCTCTCGTCATCTCGTGATAACGAGTTATTTATCTCGTTATCTCGAGAAAACGGTGGTCCGGTTTTCTCGTTATAACGAGATAAATAAGTCGTTATCACGAGAAAACGGTGGTCCGGTTTTCTCGTTATAACGAGATAACAAGATAAATAAGTCGTTATCACGAGATTCGTTTTCTCGTGATAACGACTTATTCATCTCGTTATAACAAGAAAACCGGACCACCGTTTTCTCGAGATAGCGAGATAAAAATATTATTAACGGATACGGCCGTTCTCGGCTTCCGTATTCCAGCATTCTTGTAACCTATAATAAAAAATAATCAGTGGAGGAAAAAAAATAATAGAAAAAGTCAAAGTCAAAATTTCCTTTATATTAACTACCAGGGACAAGTTTGGACACACCTTCTCATTTATTGGGTTTTCTTTATTTTTACTATTTTTTACACTGTAGATATAAACTAAAACCATCAAATATATGAAGCAAGATACATGAAATTATGTAGCAAAGAAAAACTGTATCAATAACTCTAAGTATGTCTTATATTTGAGAGTCTTGAATGCAGCCGCCCTGCAAACCCTCGGCCTCCTCTCAGTGAGCTTCATGATGGAGTCACATGAAATGGTTTCACCTCACATGTGTGCCTTGTCAGGGTTCATTTGTGGTATTTGTTGCCTTCTTAATGGGGTCAGGACCATCAGTTGTGTTGTGCAGAAGTCAGGTTGGTACACAGCTGACAGCCCATATTTGACAACTGTTAGAATTCATATTATGGCGAGAACCAATGAGCTAAGTAAAGAGAAACCACAGTCCATCATGACTTTAAGAACTGAAGGTCAGCCAGTCTGGGAAATTACAACTTTGATGGTAAATAATCATGAAAATAAAGCAAAACCATTAAAGGTGAAGGTGTGTTCAAACTTGTGACTGGCAGTGTATCTCAAATGAATTAGCCGCCCTGTCGTTTACTGTACGTGTGGCTGAAATAGGTGAAGCCAGTAACTTAGTACTGATGGCGCTTTTTACATTTAATTCTTTTTTTACATTTAATTAACCCCTCCAGACTTTACCATGAAAATAAAAGGATCATATGTAGGACTGTGTGGCTTTGAACTTACTGCTCTTTGTGTGCTTAAATGAAAAATACCCGTGTGGGATATTAAGTAGTCATATCCTGCGTGTCTTTACCTCCTTCAGCACTCCCATCCCCCTCTGGTGCCCCTTGATTCCTCACCTCTGCTTGGGGCCTTTGACTGTATTCAGGTACCTTCTGGAAAAACCTGTTTGGGTCTCAGCCTGCTGTGAGTGCATGAGTGTAACAAACATGTTGTTTTAAACCGCGTGTGTGGGTGTGGGTGTGTGGGGTCATGCCAAAATACGGTCCAGGGGATGCACAATACCAGGAACTGGCACAAAGGTGACTCAGGCAGATATTTAAATGCCCACCTGTGTGTGAATAATGAATAACTGCCAGTGCAGGATGCACAGGTACACACTGAGGTGGCATTTGGCTTTGGCTTTAATTCTGGGTGTGGAAGAATGAAGCACCTGTGCTTTGTTAAGCAGGCTGCCCATGGATGTGAAACTCTGAACCACTTTACGGCAGTAGGTTTCTGCCCCGTGTGATGTGCCTCTCAGCGAACTTCGTGCAGCGTCATGCAGGAGCCGTGCAATGCATCGTCAATTATATCTACCTTTTATTTTGAACCGTAGAGTATGAAGATGAAGATGAACTAACTGAAGCATGCGTTTTGTGTTTTGACACTAACACAGAAAAAAAAAAGCGTCTAATCAAAGCGGAGTCGATCAGTCCAGAACATGCAGTGCCGCACAGTCTCACCTCCTTCTCTCCTGCCCAGAAACCTCTGCGTTACCGCCGCGCCATCAGCTACGACAGTAAGGAGTATTTCATGCGTTTGCTGTCCGGAAACCCCGGCATGTACCAGCACTCTGTAGAGCACAGCACCGAGGGAGAGACCACGCACCACGAGCTGGAGCACGGAGAGGACACCATCGCTAAGGTCAAAGGTAGAGAGACAGCACTGTGACGCTGATGCTTGAAAAGTCTGATGAGATCACCATGTGAAAAATATGTGAAGCTGTTTGAACAAAAACTAAAGTTCTCAGTTTTTGGCCTTCATTTCTAGTGTTTCCTCTTCTGAATGTTCTGTCCTTCTTTGTGGGACGATTCATTTCTATCTAAAGTTAGGAGGCGTTGCCTGCGTGTAACACTGCGTTTGCACTGTGCTCCTCAGGCCTGGTGAAGGCGCCACTCAAAAGGTCTCGGTCCACAGCGGACGGTGCAGATGAGGACAGTCAGGAGCAGCTCCAGGAGCAGCTTTTAGAGTCAGGAGGCCCTGAAGAGGAGCAGAAGACTGACAACACGTCCCTGCTGAGACTCCTGGAGGAGGGAGAGAAGGTCAGTTTGAGGGACGCACATTCAGGCGGGCAAAAAAGTATTTAGTCAGCCAAAAATTGTGCGAGTTCTCCCACTTAAAAAGACGATTGAGGCTGTAATTTCCATCACAGCTATACCTCAACTATGAGAGACAACATGAGGTTCTTCCTGGTGGACAGCAGGGGGCAGCTTCCCTGGTTGCAAAAACAAGTGTGAATGTATCGCTGTATAGACTCATGTTTGCTAATACCTCAGCAACACCTTAATATTGACTTTATGGTAGCAACTGTCCTTTACTTCATGAAATATGAAAACTGCATTCACACAACTAGATGATAAAGCAGGTTGTGTGTGACGGTGGCTGCTGTCATCTTTTATATACAGTCTGTGAGCACACTACAAAACTATCCCTGGGACTTTAAGCTATATTTAAGGATACATAGGCAAACATAAGTAGTTGGATGAATGAGCTTTACTTTCGAGCACATGACATCTTCATCTTAAAGCTAAATTGTGAATTTTTTTTTTTTTCACTAACCTCAGAGTAAGAAAGCATCTGTTAAGAAACGGTTGGTCTGGTCATGACGTACCTGTATCACCACTACATTTGACTGAGTCTCGCTTTTTACAAGAAAACAAGTCTTTTTTTTTTTCCTTAGCTTTCTGGGCTTTAATCAGCTCCCACTGTAGTGTTTCTGCTCAGCTGGAGCATTTGAGGATCAAAGGTTTTACATGAAGCTACTTCACCAGTGGAGAAAGTAGACTCGTTAACTTGTTCTATGTTCATTTTTGCCCAGAGGAATTTCAGCTAGGGGGCTTTCCTTTGTGTAATTGACCTCTGTAAACTTTAGCTAATTAGCTGTGGTGCGTTCCAGATTCAGCACATGTACCGCTGTGCCAGAGTGCAGGGTCTCGACACCAGCGAGGGTCTGCTGCTGTTCGGGAAGGAGCACTTCTACGTCATCGACGGCTACACCATGACCGTGTCCAGGGAGATCAGGGACATCGACACGCTGCCGCCCAAGTAGGTTCACGCCTCTGTGCGCGTCCCTCACCTGACAGAGGACGCGCCATCTGCACTTTCTTTCTCTGAGTAAAGGATGACATCATTCCTGTGGACGCTGCAGTGGAAGTTTCTGCTGCTGGGATGATGTAATGCTGCCGACGGAGCATGCGCTGTGAAAGTCGGCAAAGCCTTTCACATATTTATTGTTTCGTGGAACTTGCTCAGCCTGTTCCTTTGAGATGCTGCTGGAAAATAAGCCAAAAAAGCAACAATGAGCAGATGTCTCCGAGACTTTGTGGCGTGTCCCTCGGGTTGTGTTGCTGTTTTTACCCCCTCCTAAGCTTCCCCACCGTCCTGTGCTGCCACAGAGCTGAAATGATAAGCCAATTAGCTGATAATGAATTCAACCCACACACTTTCATTAACTGAATGCTTTTTTGATTTCAACTCAACTTTGAACTTTTTGAAGTGATTTAAAGATGCACTAACCGGCTGATTTGGTCCATTATGTACGTATGTGTTTGTTCATTCTCGGCCATGTCACGGGAACTTAATCCCCTGTTTGTGATGGGTGAAGTTTTGAGTGGATCTTCTCTTGAGTGGGTCATTGTGTGTGTTTTTTTTTCCCCAGTATGCACGAGGCCATTATCCCCAGAGGAGCGAGACAAGGACAGAGCCAGTTAAAGAGAACCTGCAGCATCTTTGCCTACGAAGACATTAAGGAGGTTCACAAGAGGCGCTACCTGCTGCAGGTCAGCATGCATGTGTCTCACACACTGAAAAGGATGATGATGATGATGATGATGATGATGATGATGATGATGATGATAGACCCTCATCCTCTCTTTTCCCTGAATCTCATGTATGCCGTCGTCTTCTTTCAGCCCATGGCGGTGGAAGTCTTTTCAGCGGACGGGAGAAACTACTTGCTAGCGTTCCAGAAAGGAGTTCGCAACAAGGTGTACCAAAGGTACTGAATACATATATAAATGTACCTGGACAGCAGCTGCTTCTCTCACATTTCAGTCTCAGAGTTTAATGAAACTTCTCATTAAAATCAAATCTTTTGGCTAATCTAATGTAGTGCTTGTCAGGCTGCATGAGTCTGGGTGCGCTGTAAAGAAGCTCATGGGTCGAGTTTGATTCTTCCAGGTTCTTGGCGGTGGTGCCTTCACTGGCTGACAGCTCTGAGTCTGTTTCAGGCCAGAGACCCAACACCAGCGTGGAACAAGGGTACGTCGTCTCCACTGTTATAAATAATAGGTTCTGACCTCTGTAGTTATGTCTTAACATAATGAGTGTAAAAACATGAAATCACACAGCAGGAAGTGCATAATTAATAAAAGACCAGTGAGCTGTTTAAACTAATCGTCCTGTCTGTCCTGGTTTCTGTCAGATCTGGACTTCTCAGCACACTGGTTGGTGAGAAGTCAGTGACTCAGAGATGGGAGGTAAGAACCTCAATGTGTTAGTCTGACTTCAGATTTGAAGCAAAGAGCGTCGCTCAACAACGTGCGTTTGTGTCCGTTCTGTAGCGAGGAGAGATCAGTAACTTCCAGTACCTGATGCATCTGAACACCCTGGCCGGACGCTCCTACAACGACCTGATGCAGTATCCGGTCTTCCCCTGGATCCTGGCCGATTACGACTCGGAGGTGCCTGAAGATTTTATCTGCTGCTGTTTTATTGTTTCAGTGTCCGCAACAAAAAATACCACAGCTTTGATGTAAATGCCACTGGGGGCAGTGCGATGATTTCACGGTTGTTTGGGTTGCTTTTGGTCACCAGGAGCTGGACCTGACCAACCCAAAGACATTTCGTAACCTCGCCAAGCCGATGGGCGCCCAGACTGACACCCGGCTCACGCAGTACAAGAAGCGGTACAAGGACTGGGAAGACCCCAACGGTAAGACCTCAGAAAGGAGACCCTCAGATAACTTTTGTTTCTTAATGTCATCGACAAAGGAACAAGACTGTTAGTGCCAGAAACTCACTATGTGGATATCCTGCCTATAGTCGAGGCCCAGAAATAACTGGAACTGTTCTATACGATTGAGATCTTTTTGCCTTGCCAGGCGAAACCCCGGCGTACCACTACGGCACGCACTACTCGTCAGCCATGATTGTGGCCTCCTACCTGGTTCGGATGGAGCCCTTTACGCAGATTTTCCTCAGACTCCAGGTTTGACAAAGTTTCGACTCCACTTACGGTTCAGCTTGAAAACTGGGTTACAGTTGTGCCTTCTCTGCTTTTAACTCATGGAAACAATTCATTTTTGGGGGGGGGGGTTAAAATCCTTGCATTATACTTTTGCCCACTTCAGTCGTCACTTACCGTGGACGCTGTCGCGTGAACGTTGACCCGTCTGCTGGTGTCTTTGTGTGATTGACAGGGAGGTCACTTTGACCTGGCTGACAGGATGTTCCACAGCGTCCGTGAAGCCTGGCTCTCTGCTTCCAAACACAACATGGCCGACGTCAAGGAGCTCATCCCGGAGTTCTTCTATTTGCCCGAGTTCCTGCTGAACTCCAATAACTTCGACCTGGGTCAGAATCAGAATGACAGCTGATTGAAGCACGGCCTGCGATCATTCACTGCGTTATCATTGACGCTCTTTCCTCCTCTTGTTTTTCCAGGTGCCAAGCAGAACGGGACCAAGCTGGGTGACGTCATCCTCCCACCCTGGGCTAAGGGCGACCCCCGGGAGTTCATCAGAGTCCACAGAGAGGTAAGAGATCAGCTCCTCGTGGCACTTTCAGTCCGAGTGATTTTGAATCCGCCCTGACGGTCGACACGCCCTCTGTCCCGGCTGCAGGCGCTGGAGTGCGACTACGTATCGGCCCACCTCCACGAATGGATCGACCTGATTTTCGGCTACAAGCAGCAGGGCCCTCCGGCTGTGGAGGCGGTCAACGTCTTCCACCACCTCTTCTACGAGGGTCAGGTGGACATCTACAACATCAACGACCCGCTCAAAGAGACGGCCACCATCGGCTTCATCAACAACTTTGGACAAATCCCCAAACAGGTCAGACAGAAACGTCTAAGTTGGTGATTTTAAATCTAAATAGATTTTTAAAGTCATTTTTCAAACCAATCCACACTCAAGCATTTATATCTATTTTTTAATGTATTTGTAATAAATAAACAGTTGCTCGTCTCCTTCATAAGAGAGCTAGCACTTTTTGGGACTACAGGCTTCTCTGGCATGTCTGTCGTTGTGGTTTAAATCATTGGTCGTTGACGTTTGTGTTTCAGCTGTTCAAGAAGCCCCACCCTCCTAAACGAGTACGCAGTAAAGCCAACGGCGACGTTGCCGGCGTTCCTCCGAGCTCCAACAGCGACAAGATCTTCTTCCATCACCTGGACAATCTCAGGCCTTCTCTCGCACCAGTTAAAGGTACGCACACACATCGTGTGCATGCTCAGTAAACAGGAGGCATGCACTACTGATTGCTGCGTAAACGAAGCTTCGTGGGGTCTGTTTGTGAATATAAGGTGTGTAACTCCTTTAAAGTCACTCTTCTGTGTGTGTGTTCTGTTTTTCCAGAGCTGAAAGACCCCGTGGGACAGATTGTGTCCACCGACAAGGGCATCCTCGCCGTAGAGCAAAACAAAGTTCTGGTTCCCCCCACCTGGAGCAAGACCTTTGCCTGGGGTTACGCCGATCTCAGCTGTCGCTTGGCCAACTACGACTCCGACAAGGTCAGTAGTAAGAAGTTATCCTCACAGACTACATCCTTATCTCCAGGATGTAGTCTCTATGTGGAAGTGACCCTTTTACTGTTTTTGCTGACTTCCTTTCTCTAAAGTTACTCAGTAATTGGCTCCAGTATTCTGGTTTTAGGAGGTATTGTGGATTTGTTTCACCTATTTGCTCCTTTCATCTCGACGCTTCCTAGTAAATGTGGGAAAAATTAGAGGCTCTGTTTCCCCCTGCTGGTCTTTCACTGAAAATGCATTTTACATGAGCTCTGCAGCCATTAAAGCTTTTAAAGCGCCAAAGCTGCATCAGATTTCCGGCTGCCAACTAAAAAGAAAATCTCCTTCAAGCTGAAACAGATTTCAATTTTAATTTGGTAACACTTTGTCGTGCTCAGAAGCACCGTTTCCTGTCTGATGCCCTCTGAGGCCACTTTGGGGTTTGCAGCTGCGTGTTTGTCGGTTCATTGCCTCGTTGCTACGTGTCACAGTGTTGCCATAGATAACTGGGACGTGTCCTCCGTCTCCTACAGCCCCGCCTACATCACGTGACTCAATGAATGCCTTTTGTTTCGACGCATCACAATGCATAACCAATGAATGGAAAGCTTGGCGATAACAATCCCAAGAACAGAAGCCGTTACTGTCGTTTTCCACGAACCGATTGTAATGCTCCGTCTTGTTTCAGGCATTGGTGGTGTACGAGTGTCTGTCAGAGTGGGGTCAGGTCTTCTGCGCCATATGTCCAAACCCAAAGCTGGTTATTACCGGTGGCACCAGCACCGCCATCTGTGTGTGGGAGACGGGAGGCTCAAAGGAGAGGGCGAAGTCGCTTACGCTCAAACAGGTAAACGCACACGAAGAGACGCAGCGCAGGTTCGTGTCGCAGCTTCGCTTCAGCCATCAAACTTTAAATTATCTGAGCGCAGAAGACATTTTATAGAAACCTGGCAGCGCTCTCACCTGTGTGAGGTTTAAGCGATCAAAGGTCAGGTCAACACTCCTGTCGTCGCCGAGGATCATGGGTGATAGCTTAATCCTTACAGGTTTAATTAGTTTGACCCATGAAATGAGTTTTATGGCTCAGTGTTTAGATCATTCGCCACACACTCTAATCTCGTACTTCCCCTACACACTGATGAAGCCAGGAAGTCCTCCGTGTTAAGGTGTTAAAGTTTGTTGATGCCTTTGTGTCTCCCGTGTCGCGTCGTATCGTAGGCATTGCTCGGCCACACGGACGCTGTGACTTGTCTGACGGCGTCTTCGGCGTACCACATCGTCGTCAGCGGCTCACGGGATCGGACTTGCATCATCTGGGACCTCAACAAGCTCTCCTTCGTCACGCAGCTCAGGGGACACCGAGTGCCCGTCTCGGCGCTGTGTATCAATGAACTGACGGTAAGTTGTTTGTCCTCTGTCACACGTGAAGCTGACCGACTGTGGATGTGGATCGTTTTACAACGTGCGTTTGCGTTTGCACAGGGGGACATCGTGTCCTGCGCGGGCACCTACATTCACGTGTGGAGCATCAACGGCAGCCCCATCGCCAGCGCCAACACCTTTACCGGCCGCAGCCAGCAGATCCTCTGCTGCTGCGTGTCGGAGATGAACGAGTGGGACACGCAGAACGTCATCGTCACCGGCCACTCGGACGGCGTCGTGAGGGTGAGCTGGCGTGGAGTTTATCCTTCGCTTGTTACGACCTTTTACCAAAGCTTCTGTACACGTTTTGTTCTGTGCTGCTGATCATTTTTTCACTTTTTTCAAACTTGATAAAAATATGAAAGTATTGCTTGTGCTAAAGCGTACTAATAACTGTCTTATAGTTTTGGAGAATGGAGTTCCTCCAGGTACCAGAAACCCCTGCTCCCGAGCCCGCAGAGCCAGACGTGCCTGACTGCTGTGGTGACGAGAAGATCGGTGAGTCCTAGAAAAGCACGAGCTCGGTAGAGCTGCTAGGTCGAGTAATCAGAACACAGATCACACGCGTCAGTATAAAAATCTCTACAAAGGTACAAATATATCTTGGTCTCTCAGAGGGCGGCGAGAGTCACAACGGCGACGATGACAGCAGCGAGTCGGATGCAGACGAGCCCAGTCTGAGCCAAGAGCCCAGAGCGCCACGCAACCCCTCGACAGGTGGAGGCAGCCAGCCGGGTAGCACCGTCCACAGACCCAGAGGTACCCGGCTACGAGCGCCACTAAGCTTAGATAGAAGTTTATGTTCAAGTTAAATTCAGCAGGTTGGTGTTTTTGACCAGAGGTGGAGCGCTGGAGTAATAAAAGTCAGCTGTAAATGTTCTGCATGGTTTTAGTCGCAGCTGCTGCATCATTTTTCCATCCTGCATATTCCTGGTTGTACTTTTAGTTTTATAGAAGGTACATTCAAAATCCAGGAGGGTCACGGATTAGACGTGAGTACATCATGTCATTTAAACGCCACTTCAACCAAAGAACCACGCTGAGCCGTCTGTCATCGTTTGCTGCTCTTCCTGCAGTCTTTGACAGAATGTCATGAAACAACCACATAATGGTCACCTGATGGGTCACCTGATGGGTCACTGTGCTCAAAGTCGAGGTCACATTTGTCATTTTACAGACGGTAACCTGTGAATTGTGATGGCTTGTCAGCTCGATTAGCTGCTGTGCTGATAACATCCTGGTGTTTGTGTGGAATGATGCAGCTGGAACTCAGGAAGGGTCTTCACATCTCTGTTGATGAGGAAGTTATATTGTTGTTTCCAGATATTTGGCTCCACTGTGAGGCTGGTCGTAGACAAAGGGGCTAATGCGAGCCCTTGTAGATTACCAACACTGATGTTTGTTTTTACTTGTTGACTGATAGTGTGATATAAGATATGCCAGATAATCATATGCTATATGATTGCCAGCTTTATTTACCTTTTAGTCCTTCTGAAAGTCTCCCGTGTCGGCCCCTGCTCGACTGTATTAGTGATATAAAAGCATGGATGGCCAAAAACTTCTTAAATTTTAACGATTGTAAGACGGAAGCGATTTTATTTGGTCCTAATGGTTTTTCTGATGCTTCTGATGTGGATCTTGCCGCTTTCACTCCGCACATAAAGAACTTGATTACAAATCTCGGTGTGAGAATCGACTCTGCACTTACCTTTGATGGCCATGTAAACGTGGTGGTAAAAGCAGCTTTTTACCACCTCAGACGCTCGTCGAAGGTGAAGCCCTTTTCTTTCCAAGCGTGACCTTGAGAGTGTTATTCATGCTTTTATTACTTCGCGCTTGGACTACTGCAACTCCCTTTTAATAGGGGTAGGCCAGGGCACACTTGCTCGTTTGCAAGTAGTGCAAAACGCTGCAGCTCGATTTTTAACTGGCAGAAGGAAATGTGACCACATCACTCCGGTTTTGGCATCGCTACATTGGCTTCCCATTGCTTTTAGGATCCGTTTCAAAGTCCTTTTATTGGTTTTTAAATCTTTAAATGGCCTGGCACCTGTTTACCTGTCTGGTTTGTTGAAGCCCCATGTCCCCACTCGGTCGCTTCGGTCAGCGGAGCAGCTTTTGCTCTCGGTCCTCGAGTCACGACTGAAACTGAGAGGAGACCGAGCCTTCTCTGTCGCGGCGCCGGTGCTCTGGAATAACCTTCCTCTTCATATCAGACATGCTACATCAGTGCCAGTTTTTAAGTCCAGACTTAAAACTTACTTTTATTCCCTGGCTTTGAACTCTGTGGGTAACTGATTCTTACTATCTTATTATTTTATCTACCTTTTTTTACTTTACTGTGTTGTTTTCTTTTTTATCTTTTTTTTTTTTTTTTTTTTTCTTTTTATTTTTTTTTTGTCTTCTTTTTTTTTTTTTAAAGTGCTTTATAAATAAATAAATGATGATGATGATGATGACATGTGACTCACAT
>VURO01044270.1:19578-42078 GCA_015108175.1 Pelvicachromis taeniatus | reverse complement strand
TCTGTCTGTCTGTCTGTCTGTCTGTCTATTTAGACACATATATAACGTGGCATGTTTTCAAAGTGTTTTTTGTTTGTTTGTTTGTTTTATTTTGTTTTTGCTTCTTCAGTTCTGGAACAACTGAGGGATGGTCACTGATAATAAACCCCTAGTGGACCACCTAAGAGCTGAAGGAGGTGTAGAAGCCTCATGGATCTTCAAAACCTAGAACAACTTGAGTCACTTACTTTTCAAGCTTTCTTTTTTTCTGAACTGTAACCAGAGACTGGGACTCTGAATGTAATCTAAAAATAGCAAAGCCAAAATTATTTAATTGTAGATTGTAGTTTTCGGCTGGGTTGCCATTGTGTTAAATCACATCCTGCCACGTTTATTGGGTCCATATTACTTTCAGCCCCTTGTTTAAAGCCCCATAGTCCATGACCACATTTGAATGAAACAGTGGAGTGCTAGGTGTGCAAGCTGCATCCATGAATCATATAAGGGTGAAAACACAGAAGCAACTACCTGCTAATTAGTACTAAATAAGAGACTGACAAAATATTCAATTTTCAGTCACAAAAGCTGAAACACAAACTTGTTGAAAAGACTGTAGCATATAGCAGTCCATATCATTTTTCAGGCAATGCCATTAAAATGCTCCAAAAGGTACCAACGGCACAAACACTGTGTCTGCTCAGGTCCAGTTCAGTGACTCCTTTCAGCAGACACGGATGGGCTACAGCTGCCTGTGTTGGAAAATCTGTCAGAGCAACTATGCCCCTAACTCCAGCAACCAGATGGATGAGTTACTGAAAAAAATCCACTCCTCATAGAGGTGTTATCCAGTGGGAAACTATTTATAGAGGCCAACATGGTTCTGGGATCAGGCTGTAAATGTGCTTTTTAATGATTTAAAATTGGACATTTGAATATTGGGTTTGACTCACTTTTGGAGCGTCAAGGAAATAATAGAAGAAGTTCAGACATGCACTGCTACACTTCTGTGTTGGCTTCATTTCTCAGTTGAGGTTGCAGCTGGGTTAGTCCACACACCTATAGGTGATGTCATGATGACTAAATCTGTCTTTTATATGTAGCCTGCTTTAATGCCTTGATTAGAAGGATCAAATATGTAAAGAGAGAGTGAAAAAGCTCTCCCTTCTCTCATTAACACCACTGTAATGTCCTTGGGAAAAAAACAAAGAAGAAGAAACATGAATGAACCTCATTATATCGCTTTTCCTCACCAAGTTCCAGTTTTAATTAAAAGCAAATATTGAGTATATTTTCATTTAATCCTACCTGAAGTCCTATAATCATGCAGCAGAGGGAGGGAATGATGTAAAACACTCTTTTCCTTTGTCAACTAAATTCTAATCCAGCGCTATTTCAAGTTTAAATAGACCCTTAACGGTAAATTTGAAGCAGTGCGAGCTTTGATTGTTAGATATTAGAGTGAAGCCAAGAGTGTGACTTTGTTTCGTTTGTCCTCATTTGCAATATTACTGGGTTCTATTCTGCCTCTATCTACATGTACATGCTGTAAAAACTCATAGCTGTTACGGTATATTTAATAAACGGAAGAAAATCGTTGCATTTTCTAATTGGTTTAACCAACTGAGCTCCTCAATGCACTCAGTCACATACTCACTTAGTAAATGAAGCCTCCATACATGCCGGCATGTTTCGCTCTCTATGTCAATCTCTTTGTCGTCTAATTGCTTCTGTTTGTTTTCATGTAAACGTCTCCCTCTTGAAATGAAAGGACAATGTCTCCGCTGGTGACAGTAAAACGCGTCTCAGCAACCATGTGTATGTGTGGTCCTATAATTAGACATGTGGTATGTTGTCGTGCAGCCCAGACAGATGCTCTTCACAGTATTTCCTTCCAAGTGCACGCTGTGTTTTCTCCCTCTGTAGCAACAATACACACAGACACACACACACACACACACACACAGAAAGTTTGTCATTTGCCTCGACTGAGCACAGCACCAGAGTAATTTGCTGTTGGTTATGAGTGTATCTACTCTGTAATGCTGAGTGGATGCACTCCATCAACAAGCTTTTACTTCCCCTCTCTCCTTCTGTCTCTCTCTCTCTATCCCCAACCTCTGTCCTGTGCTTGCTTTCACTGTTATTTCTTCTCAAGTACATTCGGAGTCACCTTTCAGTAAAGTGTTTAAACCACTCTTTAATTTACTTGATTATTTCCCAGAGGTTCTCATACTTAAATGAGCTCATTTAAATTAAATGTAAGTAGACTCTCACATAGATTTAGGATTGGTTGAAAAACCAACTGGGAAACTATGGTTGCTAGGGAAAAAATGTGTATTTCTTGACCTGTTGGCAACTGGTTGCTGAAAGTTACTGGCTCTATTTGGATAAAATTAGTTGCAAGGAAAGTGCTGCACCAAAAACCTCCTTTTGATTGCTTAGTGTGCTAGCAGGTTACCACAGTGACCCATTGTTTACATAGAAGACACCGATTATTTACACTCACTCACTAACTACCAAGCCGTAGCGAGACTTGAAAAAGTGAGACAGGAAAAGGAGAACACCTGCCTTCAGAAAATTCAGTACACACAACAGGTGATCAGGGGAAGTGGAAACACATGGGGAAATGCACATAATGGCTGTGTCTCAATTCCTAGGACGCATCCCTCGTGGGCTGTAGCCGAGCCGGTGTACGTCGGCCGGGACCTCCGAAGGCTGGAAGTGAGAGGCTTGTGAAATGGGACGGTCTAGCCTTCAGATTTGCGTCACCAGCTGTTCCCACCCATACCGTTTACCGCTTCCACCTCCTCGGTTTTACCGTCTCTATTGCTGCCGCCAGTGGTGGAAACTGGAATTGGCTGGGCCGTGCTATGACTTCTGAGATATGGTGGGCCACGTAGGATACACCAGACCCATCCTACAAATTCGGGGAAATGTAGGCCGCATTTGTCGGCTGCATTTGTAGGAGTCTACGAATTGGGACCGCTTACGTCGCGTCGCTGTGACGTAATCGGCCTACAAATGTGGCCCACGAGGGATGCGTCCTAGGAATTGAGACACAGTGACACCACAGGAGAAGTGTAAATCTAAGCACACTGAACAAGGGAAACACAAGACTTTTCAAAATAAAACAGGAAACCTGGAGAGATGTAGACATGACCCAGACTAGACAATATGACACACATGTACACACAGACAGAAAATACATGACACAGAAAACCAGGGCAGACTTACACCAGGGGACATGAAGAGGCTCATAAATAAAGAGACATGAAAGGACTTAAACTATACCACAACTCAAGGCAATAAATAATAATAATAAGACTTAGCATTGTTTCATAAATTATCCAAAAATAAAAAATTACCCAACTAAACCCCTAATATAAGACTAGCACATGAATTAAAAACAATAAAAACATAAGAAAATAACACAGAACCCTGGTCTGCTGACAAAATCAATATGATCAAAGGAGTGATCAATATACTCCCCTCTGCTGCTGGTTGTATGTTGACTATAGCTCACCTTCATCGACCCACTCTTAATATCACCTCTCTTGCCTTCAAGCAATGAATTTTATATCAATAAGTTCATCTTGAAAAATGATCCTCTTTTTTTTGGTTGCACATTTAAATTACAGCAAAGGAGCATAAGCGCCCACAGTGATCAAAAACTGCACGAAAATTATTTATTGTTGGCATGGACACATGTTCTCCATTCTCTGGTGGAGTCTGGCATTACAATATCGGGTCCTTTGAGTCCTGTTGTGAGGTGAAGCCAACACGGATTGCGCTTCATCTACAGCTTCTGCTCAAGCAGGATGAGTTCTGGAGCTCATAGGCCAGGTCAATGCCCTGTGCTCTTTGTCCCTGAGCTTTTAATAAAGAGCAATTTTTTCCAGTGTGGGTGGTGATCCAGGATTTATCAGACCAGCTTGTGCAAAAATAATAACAATATAAATATAGCTGTATTTATAACTATCCGTCTTATCATAGAGTCAAAAGAACAAGTTCTATAATTGTACAGACCCCTCTATACTTTTGGTTTCTACCAGCTCAACAAAAACTCCCAACTTCCCTTTCTACCATTATTGTGTTTATTGAGAGCAGCTTCCCGAGGTTCATGATAGTGGTGAGATGAACTAAAGCCCTTTTTCCATTAATGCCTACTCGGATCGACTCGATGTGACTCGACTTGTTTTCCATAAGAATCATAAAGTTGAGAGTCATAAAACTACAACAACGATACGCCAAGAAGAAGAAAACTCTGAGCCCTTTTCACAGCACCCTTTTTTTGATTGTCATAGCAGGGTAAACACGGGCATAATTGCTTAAATTAATTATGGGCACATTCTATTAAGTGTGTCACATCATTTCCAATGAGCCAGCATGCAAAATACAAGGTCCTTGGCCCATGTAAATGGAACAGGGCCATAATTGAGGTTATTCATTTTGCCCTGCAATGCCATGTCAAAATGGTTTCTGTTAAGGCCTGTTGTTGGGGCCTATTTTCTTTGGATTTATCACTCCAGGCAGAGGTAATTAATTACAGAAGTAATTACATTTCTCTTTCATTTAAATTATAATTTAGTGGCGTTTTAACCCCATTAATGTCAATGTCAACGCTAACACATGACTAACACATGGCCCTTTTTTGTACTTTTTCTTTTCCTTTTCAACCTTGATAAGCGTTGTATTTTTCAGTCCTATTGTTTACATTATTGTAATGACATTGTTTAAACCTTTTACCTTACAGGGTTTGAAAGTCCAAATAACCAGAAATGTGGTTTGGATATGGGGATGAGAGATTTGTTAAAGAAAAGCCTTCATTACCAATAGTAATGACTCTTCTTAAACTATCAATATACCTATTGTATTTCAAGTAAAATATTCATCATGATGCCCACATGGTCTTTGACTTTTGACTTTAATTTAGAAACATCTTGATATATCAGTGGCATAGAAGCAGAAAGGATATCTCCAAAGACTATCCTTCAAGTAACAGAAGTCATGGAAAATATAAAGAGAGGAAGTGAGTGGAAAGAGAGCAACAAAGATAAAGTTCAGACCACTGAACTGCCCGAGATCTCAGTGAGATCTAATCTCTGCCTAGAGGCGGAAAAGCATTGACACTAGCCACAGGGAGGCATGGTTGTGTGATGGAAGGGAGGTAAATTTAGCCAATAAGAGGTTTTGAGGGCTAGTGCCAATACTGATGTCTACTGCTGAAGGGTACCATTTTATAACTGTTTTAAGCAAGTTTAAGCTGAGCTTAAGTTAGACCATTTTCAGCCCCCAAAAACTTTTATAAACTCTTTATATTCAATTCAATTTTTTTTATATAGCGCCAAATCACAACAACACGCGCCTCCAGGCGCTTTACATTGTAAGGTAGACCCTACAATAATACATACAGTGGAAAAACCCAACAACCATAAGACCCCCTATGAGCAAACACTTTGGCAACAGTGGGAAGGAAAAACTCCCCTTTAACAGGAAGAAACCTCCGGCAGAACCAGGCTCAGGGAGGGGCGGGGCCATCTGCTGCAACCGGTTGGGATGAAAGAAGGAAGACAGGATAAAAGACATGCTGTGGAAGAGAGCCAGAGATTAATAACAAGTATGGTTGAATGCAGGGAGATCTATTAACACATGGTGAATGAGAAAGGTGACTGAAATATAGATGCATAGTTGGGGCACTGTTCACAAAACGATGTTAAAATACAGTCAATGCAAAGGTTTCAAAATAGATTTACTATGTTAACTTTAGTAAATTGTGTTTTAGCCCCCAGTCATTCTCTTGCAATCACCAGTTACCAGGGAAATAATTGTAGCTGGCTAATGGTTGTTGTAGCTTTTTAGCACGTCTAACTGAAATTGGCTACAAAGAGACATATGATGCTGCCCAAAATTGCGTTGATCGCTAGCAGGCTGTTTTAGTCACCAGTAGTTTGTATGGAAGATACCAGCTTGGCTTCAAACTCTCACAAGCTGTAGTAAGACTGTGAAAAGTGTGAAAGTGGAAGCGATCCTTTTTGGAACGTGGTGGTTGCAGCAATAAGGCACAACCTTTACTTTAAAGGTGAACATTCTCCATTTCTGGTTTGCGTGACACTTATTTAAGTTGTAGCAATCATATCGATTTCTTTGGTGGAGCCCTTTCTTTATGAATTATTTCACCCAGCGACAGCTAGCAACCTCCAGCAACCAGTTACCAGCCCATTTTTCTAGCGACAAAGGTAGAGAGGCGGTCATAACTAGTTTCCCAACTTGTCTGACTGAGGCATCAAGAGATTACAGTCATGCTGCTTGGTGCTAAAATGCTATCACAAATATGCTAACATAGCATTATGAATATGGCATTATATGTACATTCAACATGTTCACCATCTCCATTTAGCCTGTTAGCAAACTGGTAATTTGCACAAATGCAAAAGCACTGAAATCTGCTTTTTAATGTGTACTGTATTTGGCCATAAACTAAAGTAGTGGACAAATTTCCCCATGTGGGACAATTAAGGGATTATTCTATTCTAAATTAAATTCCATGTAGAGATGGAAACTTGTAACAGTGAATGGACAGACTTCAATGAAATTGTGGCATGTTAATCAGTCCTATAGTCCTTGACTAATTTCAGTTCAGATATAAAAACTGAAATGAGTGAAAAAACATGAAACGTCACAGAGGTAAAAAAAAGAAAGAAAAAAAAAAGAATATCATGTATAGATGGACCACAATTCTGTCCAATTACACAGGACAAAAGAAAAAACGTTTTGATAAAATGATTGCAACTCAAGGTTGACCTACAGAACTACTTTTTTGCAGACCTTGTTAATAAAAGCAGGCTGTATTTCCTCAGTTGCCATAAAACATGCAGCGATAATGTAACATTTTCTGGGACTTTCAATCCAAACTGACTTTAAGAGGAGAATGATTTCTGACTGAATCTGCATACATAATTGTATGAATTTGGCTGTTGATGTTGGTTTCTAGGAAGATTCATATTATGTGCGTGCATTTGTGTTTGTGGATGTGTGTGTAAGAAATAGAAAGACGAAAAACAATAATAAAATTAGCGATAAATAAGTTTGGGAAATGATGACCTTCACATGCTGGAAATGTAGTGAAGAAATAATGTAATGACTGTATGCAAGATTAGTCTGTCATGGCTATTTATATGCACTTTGACTATGTAAATGTGCGCGTGCGTCTTTGATTTAATACATTCCCACCAGTAAGTTTGGAAAATGCATCAGATTATCAGGCATGCTTATGTGGTTAATTTAGCAACCTGTTTCACTGCAATGGGGAAAGTGAGAAGCTGTTGGCTAATGCGAACACTGTCCTGACTGAATAAGGTTCATGTCTCCTGATTGTAGGGCAACCATCCAAAGAAAAAAAACATTTTCTGCCAGGAGTTCTTTCTTTAAGCAGTGATTTAATGCAGAATTTGATGTGGCATTCTGAAATACTTGAAAGAATGTCGGGGATTTGTGTTAAAATTCATTTGATGTTACGCTTAATTTCCTAATAAATTTCATCTCGGCATCCGTCAGATCATTAAGCTGAAATGGAAGTAGACATTAAGCTTGTGGAGATTTGTGGTCTTACTTGACAAAATAAGCCTCTTAATGTTTCCCCTGGGGGTGTAAATTTAATTTACTTTTCTTTCTTTTTTTAGGTCATGAATCCATGTAAAACATCACCACTGTGGCATGACACTTCATTGCAGTGACAGAAAATCTTAAAATAATTGAAAGGAAGCTGCAAGTTTAGCAAATTTTACGCGAGCACGTTTCAGGTTATTCTAGTTGCAAAGATAATGTTACTGGTTGAGTTAAAGATGAACTATTTTCTCGCTACGTGTTGCTATAGAGGTAATATTATCAATTTAAATATTCTTGCTGAGAATATACTGTATGTGCTCAAACAGCCACTTTATTAGGTACACTTTACTAGTTCTGGGCTTAACCCCCTTTTACTGTCAGCACTGCCTTAATCCTTCGTGGCATTGATTCAGCAAAGTGCTGAGATTTCGATCCATTTTAATCGTTGCTACAGATTTATTGGCGGCTCAAACATAATTTTAATCTCACATTGGATGACATCCCAAGTGGTAGTTAGGGGCCCAAAGTGTGGCAAGAAAATATATCCTTCACACTCGCACAGCCTGAACCACGGATACACGACAGGAAACGTTCGACGTTGTTTATGCCAAATTCTAAATTCAGGAGTGATCTTGGTGTGATCTTCTGGTTTTCACAGCTCATCTGCTTCAAGGTTAGGGGTGTCATGTGATCAGAGATGCTTTTCTGCATAACTTGGTTGTAATGACCTTGTAGTGACCTCTGAGATCAACGAGGCAGTTTCACTCAGAGAACTGCCGCTCAGTTGATATTTTCTGTTTTCAGATCCTTCTCTGTAAACCGTAGAGATGTTTGTGTGGGAAATCCCAGTAGGGACATTTTTAGCGCTGCCTGAAGTATTAAGATCAGCCTGTCTGGCACCAACAACCATGCCACGTAGAAGTAATTCATCATTCTGATGCTCACCTAGATTTTTGGACCATGTCCACATGTATATATGTACTGAGTTGTGACAGAGTTGTGACTGTTTGGTTTAACAAGTAGTTAAAGAAGTGTACCTAATGATGTGGCCGGTGAATGCATAAATTACATGCTTTCACCGAGGTTCATCATACTTACTTGTTCTTTGCTACCCACTCACATTTAACATAACAGATTTTGAAAGATCCTGAGTGTTGAGCCTGCTAGCAGGTTGTGCGAAACCTCAACTGAACCCATTTTTCACCAGTTACTTATGCCTGTTACTTACTTTTCCTCACAAACAGCTAAATAATTCACACTTTAATTATGAGTCAATAACATCGGCTGCAGCCATCTTTGGGCTAATGGATCAAGGCCCGTTGCATGCTTTCTGTTAGGCACTGAATTGATCAGAACTCAAACAAAACCTATTCAGTGAGCACAGTGAATGATAAAACACACAGTTTGAGTGGTGAAACCATTTTTGCTTTATTTTTTTACAGATTTCTTTACATTTGCTATAACAACTCTATACCTTTAAAATATCTAACGTGTATAAAAGGTTTCTTTGATCCCTGAAAAAGTTTGTCAGTTAACAGCAGTGCAAACGATTTCATCTCTCTCTGCCTGCAGACGATGAGCAGTCGTTTTTCCCCCCATGACGCCATCATCACCGACGCCGTCCTCAGTCTGGATGAAGACTCTGTTCTCTCAACCAATGAGGTGAGTTAATGATAGTTTATCAACCAACTGGCACTACACTGAAGTTCTACAAACAGGTGAACTGAGACACTGGTGCTTTATCAACAAAATGAGGTGAGACGGCGATGCTCCCAAGGCGCACATGTTGTTACCAAAACACTGATATCAGCCTCAGCTCCCAAGTTAGTAAAGAAACCACTTCACCATGGCTGCGTGAAAACAGGTGGAAGAACTGTTTCGTTTTCTTACTCTCAGCCTAAAGAATGACTTTCAAAGATATTCAGTGAAAACTGGTCTTTGATTTGAGACAAAGGTAAATAAAGCAGCTACAATGTCTGCTTCCTTAACAAAATTATTTGAACTGACAACAACTAACATTCACTCATTTATCATTTTAAAAATGTGAGCACATTAAAACCAAAAAATCTAAACCTAAATGTGAGGCTAATAATAAAAATGTCACTGTTTCAATGGTTAGCTGACAATCATGGTGAAGAATACAGAGCTGTCAGATTTAATGTATTTATTTCTTCCGTTATTCATTTTTCAAGTTACACTATGTGGACAAAATTATTCAGCCATTTTTTTAAAATCTTGGAATTCAGGTGTTTATACTTTCCATTGCCACAGGTGTGCAAAATCAAGCTCTTAGCCATGCAGTCTGCTTTTTACAAACATTTGTGAAAGTGTGTGCATTCATTGTAATAGAATGCAATCTCTGCAAGAAGTCAGGTCATGTTATTCTACAATCAGCTGTAAGTTGTATTATTGAAAAGTTGAAGTGTTTAGGAACCACAGCATCTCAGGGCATGTAAAGTTAAAGAGCGGGGTTGCGAGTGCTGAGGTGCGTAGTGCATAAAAGTCACCAGAGCTTTGCTGACTCAATAACCGCAGAGTTTCAAACCTCCTCTGGCTTTAACTCCAGCCCAAAAATGGTGTGCCGGCAGCTGCCGGCAGCACGCCATTGCAAGGCTTTCCACGGCCGAACAGCTCCTGTAGGTGAAATGTGTAGGTGGCCCACTACATTTGTCAATATAATTTGCAAAAGCAAAGTACAGTTGACCTGACAAGTCATGTCACTGCAGCTTGAGAAGACATCTGCAAATTTTAAAAGCAAGACAATTCAGAAAACAACTTCATCGTTTTGACACCACGGGGAAACGTAGATCCCGTTTCTTTCAGCGTGTTTCAAACTTTGGTTTACAGCTCATTTCAAGTTGCAGTTCATTTAGCTCTCAGGGCCACTGTAGAAAAGGATTTGACAATGAGGATTAATCAGTGGCTTTGGTAAAAGTAATGCAAACTCAAGTAACCTTGCCTGGGGTTCTTAGTATGCAAACTTTCCCAAATTTAATAAACCGCCTTTGTGAAACATCAAAAGCTGCTGAGCAAGTTGGCAAAAGCAGAGATATACACAACTTGTGCTTATCCCTACAATTTACTCAACTTTGATAGAAATGAGCACCTGAATACTATAATTCAAACATATAATATATAATTCAATTCAACATTTGGACACAAGTGCAGAAAAACAGAAGTTAAGGAAGGCTTTTGTTAGACATTTGTTACCAAGTGAAAGCTTACGTCTGAAAACTGGTTTTATGGTAGTGGGTGGTGAAAGGTGACGATATCTTACCACATTGTTGATCCTCTTTGAAATGAAACAGTCTGTTCACGAAGAGTCATGAATACTATTCATTATATATAAATCGCTTCCCTCAACAAAAAAAACAGCACAATGGCGACTTAATTTAAGGTGGAAAATGTGCTTTGCCTTTAAAGGAAAATTAAAAACCAAGCAAGGTGCGTAGGAACATAGCAGCAGAGTCGGACAGCACATTGAAAACCAAGCAAAGAGTTCTGATTACAGATGCCACAATCTGAGATTCACTAAATTACTGTGGAAGGCGTTTAGTTTGTGTTCTTGTAATTTAAATTAACTCTGTAAAAAAGGAGAGAGAGAGAAAAGCAGACATAAGGAATCACGTGAACAGTGTTAGAATGTGAAAGAAAATACAGGCTAGAAAAGGGGAAAAAGTAAAAGTGACAGTACAAGCAGAGAGAAATGAAAGAGAAAACCAGGTGAAGAAAAACCTGTGCTCAAAATCAAAGCAAGAGCAAATAAGGAAATGTTGGGAAAGCAGCTTGAAGAGTGTTTAATGAAAAACAAAGCGCTCTCATGGAGTCAGGAGTTTTATGAGAGCCATTACCTTCGTGTCTGTATCATTACACTGTCAAAACACAGAGCGCTTCTTTGATTAAAGTCTCACTTGTTACTTAAAAACAAGGATGAACAACACTTTTTTACTGTTTTTAACCAAATTAGAAACCAGAGAATTGCTTAGAGCTTTGTCAAGGGAGGAAATAATGTGTATAATCCACCTTTTTAAAACATTGTAGCAGAGTTAGTGAGCCAAGTGGGGTTTAGTAAAACCACTGAAATATAAACATTGCAGGGGCAAGGACAAGGATTTAAATTTAAAGGTAAATGCAGAAGTTTAGCCTATATTTATACACGAGGACTGATATCTGTTTGCTTACCATTAAAAATGTGATAGAACATCAGTTTGTGCTTGATTAATAGCTTTTCATGAGTTTACCTTCCTAACAATGGGCAGTAATGATAATAATAATAGAGTAATAATATTTATTTGATATGACCACCTTTATACTTCAACACAGGCCAAACTTTCTAAGGGTAGCGTTCTTGGAATTTTTAAGTAGTCTTCCTGGAATATTTCTCTAGGATATTCAAAGTTCTTGTGATGTTGGTTACCTTTTTTTCTATTCGCAAATCCATGACTGGTAGCATTGCATTGTGGGTTTTTCTCACACACACATAAAAAACAATTTTGTTGCTTTTAAAAGCAACAAAATTGCTTTTTAAAGCAATAAGTTGTATTATTGCTCAGCCTTGATCAGCTACAAGGACTGGACTGAAAGTGGCTGAAAGAAGAAACCAATGTCCATAGAAAAGCTTTCTTCAGAAAGCCAGGAGAGCTATTGCTGAAGGCCACTTTAAAATAAAAAAGGAAGAAAAAAAGATGTGCATAGTACTACAAATCAGAAAATACGATCAACATTTTTTATTGTCATGTTTTTAGGGCTAAAACTTTCTAGACACGCGTGACACTTGGAGGCAAAAATACATTCTAGTACCATCTTTAAACCGTTCAGACATAAAAACATTGGGCACAGTTGTTGTAGATTTGTTCCATGTTAACTTTAGCTGTTAAAGTTTGCCCCAAATTTGATTTCTGTTTAGATTTCTGAATTTTCCTAGACTGCAGCCATTTATATTCATTATTTATGGTATATATATATTTTTGGGAGGCTGATTAACAGCTTATTTGCAGTACTGCAGCATTCTAGTGGTAGAGTTTATTACATACTACCAGACAGTGGTAAATACAAGGAATAATCTGTAGTTTGACGGAAGAAATCAAAAAGTCAAAAAACTAATTTAATGACTATTTAAATATTTGTATTAAATTCATCCCTCCCTAGTATAAATCTACCGTATATCTGCTAGTAGTGGCCTGTCTCCCCTGCCTGGGTTTGAGGTCATATCACGACAAATAGAAGCCGGTCTCCTTTAAGCGGTGGTCATTTTACCCTTTTCGTCTTCACTGATAATTTCGTTAAATCCTGAAATGTTCATCCGCTTTTGTTGTGTACCGTAAATACGGTACCATACCGTATTTTACTGCCAAATGAACTCTGTTTACCCATCACCATTCCGTCTGAGAAGGGAATAAGAGCCAGTCTCCAACAATCGCCGGTCTCTTTTAAACGCCGGGCCGTCCGACTAATTTTTTGAATAAACGCCGGGGCTACTATTGGAATATATACGGTAGATGTGACTGATACATGAAAAATCCCCTGTACAGTAAAAGACTTTATAATATTTGTAATGTAAAAAGTAATGTCTAAGTGGAGATGTGTAAAATATGGTGTTTCTAAGTCGTGCTTAAATATAGATTTCTGACTTTGACTTTTTGGGAAAAACGGCCTTTATTGTACATATTGTATAAAAGAAGTTCAATACATTTAATTTACAGGTAATATGTTTAAGTAACAGCTGTTGAAATAATCTTATCAAACTTACACTAATTTGCATGAATGTATGACTCGAGTCACAAAGTTTCCTTACTTTTAAGGCGGCAATATGGTCACAAGCAGCTCATCTGCGATGCTAAATAAGTGCTCCTGCTTTAAGAGCCATTACAAGTAGCTGCCTTGTTTCGTTCTCTGCAGATCTTCAGCGAATGAAAGATGCAATCCATAATAGATTGTGAGGCCCAATGAGCCCTAGAGATCCAATATATCTTTAAACTCTGAGATGTTTTATTGATCGGAGCAAGTCAATGTTCACCTTTTCTACGCAAACGGGATCGCAATTACACTTTATAGCACCACAATTTCAGGCACAGCAATATGAGCAAGTTTCCACAACTAAACTTTTATGAGCGCACGGCTTGTTTTATGAAACGAGAGGACGGAGAAAATGTCAGGGAGAGAACTAGTGAATAAGAGAGGAAGTGAAGTGAATCTTTGCTGTGCTTACTAACCCATAGCTCTAATTGCCCTTTTAACATGGTGAGGGGCTTTATTGAAAGGAGATGAAATATGTCAATTCACTAAAAACGTGCAAGAGAGAACATTAGACTTTTAATAGGACTTTTCATATTACAATACCTCGGCAGAAGAATGGCTGTGCCAATTTCATAATTACATTGTTTCAGCTCATTAAATGTATGATTATTCCATGAAGAGAGATTAGAGAAGGGGATACGACCTGACAAAGCTTTTGTCTCTCATTGGGCAGCCAAGCATGCTGCTGAATTATGCCCTTTGGAAGACATTTTCTATATGGTCGATATGGAAATTGCGTTACAACAGCAGTGGCACAATCTTGATCCTCTTTTCATTTAAAGGTTGGCTCCAGGTTTGAACATAGTTCAGAGCACTTATAATTTTCATTAGTATTCAAGGTTTTCAGTACACAATTAAACAAATCATAAATTCATAGAAAAGATAATGATTTGACCTCTGTGGGTTTCTTTCGCTCATGGATGGTATCTAATTTTATTTAGGCTATTTTCTCCGAATTAAGTTCATATTTCTTACCAACTGATTGATTGGATGACTTGAAAGTGTCACTTTGAGACCTTGGCTTCAGCATCCTCGATATTGAACCGACAGTGTAGGAAATCCTGCCAATTAAAATCTGAATTCTTCCACTTTCAAGTGATTTCTGAATATATCTTTATGCTTACTTTTGTGATTATATTGCTGGTTGCTCTGCACCAATGCTTAGTTGTGTCAAATGTCTATATGAACACAGCAAACCGGCTGAACATGGGTTATGCCAAGATAATGAGTGTCATTTGCTTCACCTGTGAGTGGTTTAAATCTTGTGTCTCATTGGCAGATGATTATGTGGTGTACAAGAAATGTGAAGCCAATTTAGAAACATCTAAAACCTGATGTGTTTCTAATTTCGAGCAGCAAGCAAGGAAACCCAACATAGTTTAAATTAGAATTTTTCATCACTTCAAATCCCCACATTTTCATTGACACTCTATGGTTTCTGGTCTTAGCATCACTGCTAGTTTCCTTATGTGTGCATGGTTCTCTAAAGCACATAAAAGGTCCCCTAAATGAAGTGCTTTGTAGTAAGTTTTTGAAACGCTTTTGATAAAAAGAAGACAACATATTGTTCGCTCACATTAATTCTGTCAATTCTCTATCAATCCTGACATGATCCTTTGGCTTTCCTCATTCATCTTCCAAATTACTTCAAGGCCTCAGTCACACAGGCCTAGAGAGCGGTCGGCAGCCCCCTACCAACTTCTGCTAACTAGAGAAAAACGTGTAGTCCCCTGCTGGTTGATGAGTGGTTGCTTAATGAGTGAAACTTGTCACAAAGAGGAAATCTGCTGACGACCAAAGTCATCGCAATTAGGTTTTCGGTCCAATACTGTTATAACTTTCTGCAGTATGTTTCACATAGGGGGGGGACAACAAGCAACAACCAGCCACTCAAAACTTGCAACTGGTTTGGGGTGAACAGTGGTTGCCAAATGGTCACCAGTTGGTCTCTAGGCTTCTGTGACTGGGGCCCTAACATGAACCATTTGGACACTTGCTGAAAAAAATCTGGAGCACAACTTCAGCCTCCCCTAATTTCCTTTTGAACCAAGGGAAGTTAGGTATAGGTTATATGCACGTGTAAATTATAAACCTTTACTTTGAAGAGAATATGTCTTGGTATTGGATCTGTATATTTAATAATTTAACTTTAATTAAATTTAATTGTGTGGAAATTCAGCTGATGTCTGTATGTAGAAATTGTAATAGACGGTGGTGCTAGCATGCAGCACTTAACGCCAAATGCTTAACCTTTGCAATCTATAGAAGAACCTTTAAGCAATCAATGAAAGACATTTTAGAGAAACCTTTTGGAGTCGCCCAGATGAGACATTACCTCACAGCACTGAGACTACTTGGTGAGAATGGCTATAGTCCTAAAAATGCCGCAAAATACAAAACGCCTGTAGCTCCCTTTAGCCCCAAATGCAGACCTTAAAACCCAGCTGGCTGTCTTGGATCACACTGAGACTGCTGGTAAAACTTCATCAAAGCCACAGCACTCCAAACCAGCTGGATACAAGATCAGTTTACGACACATTTTCCCGAGTTTTATCATCGTGAATTCAGGTGGAGGTTGACAGTGAAAGCACTGCAGTGGCATTGCTTCACTGAGAGGAAAATAAATAAATAAAACCAGACACAACTTTTCAAAAACCAAAGCATTGAAAACACTTAGGGGAGATAGGGGCTCTCTGATGCAACTCCTTTTCATCTTATAACATTGGACACGTTAAACCCAAATGTCAGGAGAGATTTGTAGCAGATCTATTGCTGGATTGACCCTCGACTTTTCAGATCAATTTTGGCTTTGTAGAATCCATCAGTATGAATTACACACACACAAACACACACACACACAAACACACACACAGTTGTGTTGTGTTTCCATCAGTTCAAAGGACGTTACATTGTCTTTCATTAATATCTTGGAAGTTTACCCTAACCTGAAACATAACCATCACGATTACCATAAACTTTAATGAACTTTAAAATGTAACTGTTTACTTTGTGGAGTCTTACACACACACACACACACGCACACACACACACACGCGGACTGTTTTCAAGGCTCATTAGAAATTTTCAGTCATATTAAACGATAATTAAGACAGACAGATTGCAATGAATCTGTGCTCTGTTACTCATGCACTTGTAAGCGATCTCTCTCTCTCTCTCTCACACACACACACACACACATATCTGCCACAGATACACAAACACAGTGCACACACACAGCTAACATGTCCGTTCGTGAGGACCTCTGGCTTTGAATCACTTTTTCTCAGCTTAGATCAGATGCTTTACAGTAATTCAATTCATGACAGAACATCCACCTTTGGTTCACCCCTCTCCAACTTCCAGTTCCTCTACCTGTGCTACTCTGGTAATTAATTTCTAGGTGTGTGGGTGTGTGCATGTGTGTGTCTAACAAAGTATTTCATTATGTGCCGAGCCCCTTATTCTCTAGTGTGTCTGGCCGAATGTCTCAGTGGTGTTTTGGTATTCAAAAGAGGGCCTTTGTCAGGTAGCTCCATCTTCTTCAAGGGCACCAGCTGCTCCACAAAAAGGCCATGAGAAATGTCTTCTTTATTGCAAAGTAGGCAGTCTCTGAGGAAAATGGAGCAGGAGACAGTCAAAGCTGGCACCTGCTTGAAAGATGACCACAACGCAAGACCAGCAACCTGTTTTTGCTTCCAGGGTCTCGATCCTCAAAGCATCTAGTTTCTCGGTGATGCACACACGGTCTCCTTTGACGCTGCCAAATTGACTTTCTGGCCGCAGCAGTCTTGATGGAAATAGCAACAAAGTAGGGATGGTGTTGGTATAAATCACAAGTCTGTTAGTCAGATAACCACAGTTCATGCCCCGTTGGGGGGTTTGTATTTTGCACTAAAATGGACAGAGGTCTGTGAATCGCACTGAATTGGACAAACTTTCCGCATGATATATACCAGCACGCCCTCCTAATTTAAGTTGCAAAATATTTCTTTTCTCTCCCTGCATCACTGCCTGCTGTTTTGAAGCCTCCACTAGCCCAGAATTTACCTGCACAAATATCCCCTGGGAGGGAATATTTATTCATCACTCCCCATCTTTGATATATAATAAACCTGCAGCCCAGACGCCACACCTGACCCTGTAATGAATCATTTTCAACATGAGCAGTCTGACTTAATTAAGCTCCGGGTTAGGGATTTCATGAGCTGAGAATAATAGATAAGTCGATAAATATATATTAATATGTACTATAAAACTGTTTGTTTTAAAATGATTTTTAAAAAGTTAAAATTAAACCTCATTTGATCATGCAGGAGGAAATTATGATGAATCGGGTCAGCACTGCCAGGTTTCGAATGTGACTCTGAGTTCTCAAACCGAAAAATGAGTGCACTCTGATATTTAAATGACATTTTAACATGAAGTGCTTCAGCTGGAATGAAAACAGTGTGAAATGGCCTCAGAAATATTCTTTGTGTAGTTGTGAAGCGGGAGAGTAGTTGTTTAGAAGACGGCCTTGTTGGTTTAGCTGGCTCAGTGCCATTTGACAGGTGTTTTGAGTGCAGTGTTTACCACACTGCATATATTCTGAATAAGCTGTCTTGCATTTCTTTGTGCTTTTCTTCTCTCCATTTTTTTCTCATTGTGCTTCCACCTTTGCTTCTTCTTTTTCTTTTCTTTTCATTTCCCCTACACATCTAATCTACTCAGCACCTTCTTTCTTGCTCCTTTCTGTTTCACCAGGTGGACTTTGCCTTCACTGTATGGCAAAGTTTTCCCGAGCGTATAGTTGGTTATCCAGCAAGGAGCCACTACTGGGATAGTTCCAGATCACGCTGGGGCTACACTTCCAAGTGGACCAATGAGTACTCCATGGTCCTTACAGGAGCAGCTTTTCACCACAGGTACAAACCCACAGGATTCCGTGCTTATCAGTGAAGTTGCATTGACAGGAATGGCAGAAGAGTGGCACAGAAAGATGGCACATGGCATCGTCTGGGATGCAGACGGTGTCTCTTGAGCTCAGTCTTCCTTAGCCTCATCTCTTTGTCTTTAAGCCTTCCCAGTCATGTAGCCATGTCTGTCTATTTTCTCCCTGTGTCAAGCTTACGTGTCTTAGTCTTGGTCACAGTGTTTGATAGTCTTCTGTTTTCATGTGTATTATGTTCTCCTTCCCCTGTCTCATCAGTCTGTTTAGTGTCAGCTGTGTTCTCACCTGTGGCCTGTTTCCTCATTATCCTCCTTGTGAATGTATTTTCTGCGTTTCCCTCATTGTAGGTAGTAGTTCTGTCTGTCTGTGTTTCTTCTTGTCAGTGAGTCAGTTTTGCTGTATGGTTGTGACTGTTCAGTTTGTTTTGTTGCTCTTTGTTTTTGATGCCCAATGCTTAGATGTTTAGTTTAGTTCTGTGTTGCCAAGTCCTGCGTTTTTGGGTCCATAACTCTACTTGCCCCGTACCTACACCTGTGGATATGACAGAAGAACATGACCAAATAATGGACCAAGCAGACTCCGCCCTGAAGAATGTCATCGGCTGTAGCTCGGATAACCACTCTTTTGATTCACATCTCCCAGGCCACGGACATGAAGAACAAATTAGCTGGATTTCATTGATGCGATTACCCAGAAGAACACTTTGCTCCTCTAGCTTTACCAGTCTCCAGAGATGGTCCATGCTCTTACCGAGACTAAAGAAGAACTGCTCTAGAACATGCTTTCCTCCTCCTCCTCCTCTTTGTCACATCTCTGCAGAAGTCTCTGCACCGTCCACCATTGGTCTCTGCACCATCTGGTCCTGAAGCCGGGCCAAAAATCTGCGCTCTGCCAGCTGGTCCTACTGCGTCCGAGCTTCAACCCACGGTTCTTGAGCAGCCTGCACCAAGAGGGTCTCTACCCCCCTGGAGCTTGAGGGACACCCGTTACCTGAACCAGCACCAGAGCCCAAGGGTGCTGGGCAGCCCACAGCAGTGTCTGGATCTGAGTTTGAGTCAGTGGGTTATGCTCTGCCCAAGAACTCAATGCTTGGTGGCTGCAAGGCCCCAGAACCTGCACCGGAGGTTTCCACACCATGGCAGTCCATGGCTCGCCACCGACCTTGGCCACCTGCCAACCTGCCAAGCTGCCTGAGGGTCTGCGTCTCCACCGTCCCATCCTGTCGCTCAAGGGTCTCCGCCACGTCACCTCCAGACTTCCATTGTCTCCACTGCCAACCTCAGCCACTGAGTTTTGCCCTGAGGCCTGTTCGACCCCCCCTGAGCTGTGTTTTTGTTTTTTGGACTGTTTTTTCTCATCTGCTCCCTTATTTTTGTTGCCTGATTTTGCAGCATTAAAGCTGTGGTTTGTGTTGCAGAGTCCTGCGTTTCTGGGTGCACAACTCTGCCTGCCGCACACCTACACCTGCGCATATGACAGTTGACTTGTTTTTCTTCTTGTGTTGTGCTGCAAAGGACCTTCATATTTTATAGTATATATGAAAAAAATCATATAGAGGATGCACTAAGAAAACTTGGAGATATGACTTATGATTTCCTTTTAAAGTTCATACACACACACAACTCTACCTACATGTCTGTTCAAAGAAAACACCTTTAAAGCTATTGCTGAAGCTTGCCCAAGCATTTTTAGAGAGGTTATATTTATATATTAAGTTTGGATGACTCATGGAATGATCGTTAAAGAAATATATATAAAATTAAAAAACGTTTTTTTTTTTTTAAAGAAATACTTTTTTATTAGTCATTATTGTCTACGCACATAGCCAGGGACACTGTAAATATAATTCTGCTATATTTTATGTTAGCAGTGGTGCTAATGTATAAGCGCTCATTAAAAGCAATTACGTAAAGACATAAACTGCAGTCCAGCTTCTCTTTTAGTGCTGCAGCCACTTTGTCTCATGGTGCCGATCTTCTGCATATCTTGCATGCTTATCTCGTCTTCAAGATGTAAACCACATTAAAATTCATCTTGAGAAAAAGGGATAATATAATCTTTCGCCACCTCTGTTATATCATGAAGCAATTCTCAAAAATGCAATGCTACGGCCGAAATAAAAAATGGTAAACTCAAGTATTAAGCAGAGCGGTAAATTGAATGGAGAAGAGTAATGCTCTCCAAAGGGATTAAAGGCATCTTGTCACGCAGATAAACAGCTCTCTTGTTGTTCTATTGTTAGGATGCTCAATGCACCTCTTCAGTTATTTTTGTTATTTAGACTTTCAAATGCAAATGTAAGGTAGAATAAAATGAGCCAGAAGGAACATTGTAAAGTGTGTGTGTGTGTGCATTTGTGTGTAAGAGCGAGGGATGGGAGACCTTGTCAGGGAGGTAACCACTGACAGTGATCTAGTGCTCCCATGCTGCTGAGAGTGCAACACCGCAACCAAATAGAACAGAATTGCAGCTTTTAAAATGAAAAATACACACACATCCTAATCTGCTCTT
Organism: Pelvicachromis taeniatus; assembly: GCA_015108175.1. Lineage (NCBI taxonomy): Eukaryota > Metazoa > Chordata > Actinopteri > Cichliformes > Cichlidae > Pelvicachromis > Pelvicachromis taeniatus. Next base: position 21,257 of record VURO01044270.1, on the reverse strand, counting down.
TTCCTTTATGCATCAGATACTATCACTACTTGTTCACTCACTACATACCGGTTAGCCTGCTGACAATGGTGGACCGCATGGCTAATTGCGAAGACATCCTGATGAACTTCCTTGTTTCGGCCGTGACCAAGCAGCCTCCAATCAAAGTCACACAGAAGAAGCAGTACAAGGAAACCATGATGACCCAGGTTGGACAGAGTTTTACTTTTATCGATACACTTGGACTGTAATACTTGTTCACTGTCTCCTGCAGAATGCATCCACACTCCATGAATCAAAGTAAAAGTGCTCGTCTCTGCCACAGACAGGTTTAGATTTTTACTCTGTGTCTATAGTTTGCTTCTAAGTGTACAGAGGCCAAGTCAGAAAATCACCCCTTCTCTGTCTGAATTTGTCTGGTGTCCTCTGAATGGCAGTTTTCCTCAGAAAATTTGTTTTGATGTGAGATTTGACAGGCAGCAGTCATCTCAGTTAAAGTAGTCATCACAAGCCCGAAGTGTGCAATGTTCAGTCTACAGACAGGTGTTTATTCCACAACCTTAGCGTGTCCTTTCAACAATGGTAGTCTGTAAAAGCTTTGTGAAGTGTGGCGTATTATTTTTTTGCAGATGCAATACGAAAACTGAACTTTTTGGCATTCTTAAGGTTAATGAAAGTAAGACTAAATTCTTTACTCCAGTTCTGTAATATGTACCAGCGCCTTACCGGCTGGCTCTCTCCAACTCACATTCATATCACTGCTCAACCTCTTTGAGATTTCTGTTAGTGGTTCCTGGGGATTCCTGGTTTGTCTTTGAAATTAATTGCTAAACCTACACACACACCCCTGGTAAACATCAAAAAGTGTGTATTCTCCCATCAGTTGAGCGGTTGCTGGCATTCAGTGTGCTATACCTTAAACCTCTGTGTGAATGCATACTGTATGGACAAATGTTTGTGCATGTTATATACCATCTTTTCTCTAATTGGTGTTGCAGTCCTTACTCAAAAAAGTATCTATTGCACATATTACAAAGAACACTTCTCTTAAAATGAATGAAGTGTATTATTATTACTCCCAGAACAAAATAATTAATTACACTGCTTATTAAATTCCTTTATGTTTCTCCATAAAAATTATCTGAAATTTAACAATATGAACATAGAGGCTACAGTCCCACACAGCAACACAAATCTCTATTCTATAGAGGAGACACATATTTTCTTTATCTTAGTGTTTAGGGTTGAACACAAAGCTGACAACACAAAATAAAGAAAATGAATGAATGAAAACACTTTACGATCAGGTTCTCGTCCTTTTGTTCTCAGAAAGCCCAAGAAGAAAAAACCAAAACAATCCTGTTTTTCCTCGCTTTTTCCAACACTCGAGGTCTGAGGTACCTGGAACATTTTTACAGGTGTTTGCTGATAAGTAGGTGTATCCTAAGTGTTGGGACGGTTACTTTTAAAATGTTTTCCACTACAGATAACAGAATACATGTCCCAAAATGTATTTTGTAACATATTTGTTACATTACTCAGTGAGAGTAACGTATTGTGAATACTTTGGATTACTTAATAAATATTTATTTTTATATATATATATATATATATATATATATATAGATATATATATATATATATATATATATATATATATATATATATATATAGATAGATAGATAGATAGATAGATAGAT
>VURO01044270.1:0-10446 GCA_015108175.1 Pelvicachromis taeniatus | reverse complement strand
TCACCTGATCTAGATGACCCTGAACCATCGTTATGCTGCTATAACTTCAGGATCCACGATGCGCTGATCATTTCTCCTCACTTGACTACCTAGCATTATTCATTTTTGTTTTTTGTTTCATTTGCTAACAAAAAGACATGAGGTGGAGCTGGAATTGCCAGAGTTGAAGGTGCTAAGATGTTTGTTGGGCGTTACCAGCAGGAACAGTGTATCAGTTTATCAGCGAGACCTCTCATGTGTCAGATACAACATTACAGAGGCAAGCAGCTGCGAGAACAAGAAGATTATAGGGTCTTTATCTTTCAACATAAAGCACCTTAAGGCAGCTGTTGTTATAAGTTGACATAATATACATCAACATTTCTAGATTTGAATAATAATTATTGCAATGATTAATGTCCTGACACTGATTGGACATTGATTGGTAAATGATAGAATGGCCTGCTTGTCAAAGTTAGCTATGTTCAATGACCAACTACCAACCCAGAGCTACTTCCTAGATTTTAAAGTACTAACACATGCACACTTTGTGTTTCTGCATGATTTACATGTGACAGAGAACACGAATTCTCACAAGTTAAGGCTGATTAAAGAATGTTAACAAATGAATGATATTAAAAGATCACACCTTTCTCAGAAGGGCCCAGCTGTAGAGAAAGATTCACAGCTGTAACATTAAAACACACTCTGGCAGTCCTGCTGTTGGGAAGCAAAAACTCCCAACGATGAGCAGAATCTTCTTCTCTGCTGTCGGCGTGCTCACCTTTCAAACAATCCGATGCTTTTCGGTTGTGCCTCATCGTTAAGCACTGCCTTCTTACAGTAATAATCAGAACTGAAATTTTCACTTGTTTGTTTGTCTCTCAGTCTCTTCTCCTGTATGAGTTAGATGGAAGCTGCTGGACTAATGAGGAGTCTGTCTGTCAAGATAATGCTGGAGTTAGTAAGTTCCTCTTTTAATTATTGGGTTTTTCCTCAAGGGCAACACAATCTTTCAGGGCATGTGTCTCTTGTATGTTTGTGTGTGATGGTAATAAGGCAGTAGATGCGCGCATATTAACACAAACTCTATGCATATTCATTCATCAATTCGTCTTCTTTTGTTTGCCTCTGTTCCACCTGAATACGAGTCAGTGAAGCAAAGAGAAAAGGCCTTCTGCCTGTAAGGAGCTGTCGACGGGGAATCCAGAGAGCACTAATATTTTCAGACTGTTTCACCGCAGCAGACACAGGCTTTTTCTTTTTTTTAAACATTTTCATGGCGACACTCAAACACAAAGCCTTCCTCTCTGTAGGATCATGTTAAAGGGCCTTGTCTGCACTGTGATCAATACAGGTCAGTGTTAGTCATTGGATGTGATCATCCATGGGTTCCCTCAGGAGGGAAGTAAACCGCTTCACTTCTCATCGTTTGTACTTCACTACAGTGAACGTGGACTCCTGTTCCTGCTGATGTCAGAGGAAGTCGGGCGGTGGAAAAACACAAAAATATAAATCTTGCAGGGGGACATTAAAAGGCACGGAAGGATTTTAAGTAACGTAAAACAGCGAAATATAGCTGCCCTAAGGGACCTATGAAGTAACAAGATGATAAGCAGTTTTGTTGAGGACCATTTTAACTCTCCCATAACAATTTTTAGGTCCCTCGACACAATTTTATGAAACTGACACACACAAGTTTGTTCTGCTACTTGTAGTCCTTTTCAGTCGTAGTAAAAAAACAAAAGTACACCCATTGTAAGTTGTCCTGTATATGAGGGCATTAATAATAAAAAGCCATCTGTTCCTTAGCAGGTCTTGAATACAGCCTCAGATGAACAACATCATGACATATTACAATGCATCATCTATTTATATCAACAACTAAGCCAAATTGCACAAACAGCATGTGAAAAACAAAGTACATCGTGTGATTCGATAGCTTGTAGAACTACTTTTAGCAGCAGCAACTTGAAGTCATTGTTTTCTTCCATGACTTTGCTCACAGTTGGTATGAGATCTTTGTGCTGCATCGCTGTTTGGCCTTCACCAAATGTGGTGCTGTACATTATGGTCAGGCATCTCCACTTTGGTCTCATCTGTCTAGAAACAAAATTGTCCCATAAATCGCGTGGTTCAGTTGCTCCTTTGCAGAGCTAAGCATGCTGCCATGTTCTTTATAGAGAAAAGAAGCTTTCTCAGGGTAAACCTTCCAAACAAGCTTACTTGTTCAGTCTTGTTTTAGTTTTTTTTGCACTTGAACTTTAATATTTTACATGGGAACTGAGGTTTATAGATTCTAAGAGCTAGCTCTTGGGTTTGCTGTTGTGTTTTTGAGCATCGCATCGTTTGACGGTGAAGTGAGTTTGCTAGGATATGTACCGTAGATCTTCCAATCTACCCTCATATACAGTGCTCCAAAACGTATTCCAACAGTTCACAAATAATGCAGTTCCCAATTGTGCTCCTCCTTTGCTCCAGAGTGTCTGTGGTAGCCCAGTGCACGAGTGGTGATCCCCGAAACTTCTCTCTGCCTGATTCTCCTCAAGAGGAAGTAAAAGTTAACAGGTTTGCTAGCTGACAGTTCCAGTTCAGTGCAATAATCCTACTTCGAAGGTTACCAAGCATCCAATTTCAGTTTCCACCCCTGGCGGCAGCAACGGAGACGGTAAAACCGAGGCGGTGGAAGCGGTAAGGGCGGGAACAGCTGGTGACGCAAATCTGAAGGCTAGATGGTCCCATTTCACAAGCCTCTCACTTCCGGCCTTCTCGGCCTTCGGAGGACCCGGCTGACGTACGCCGCCTTGGCTATGGCCCACGAGGGATGCGTCCTAGGAATTGAGACACAGCCGTTGAGGAGGTAATGTAGCCATTTAAATCAGCTGGATACATCTGATTATCAAGGATCAAGGATACATCTAAAACCTGCAGGACACCGGCTCTCAAGGCCTGGAGTTGGACACCCCTGCTTCACTTGATTCAAAAACATATTCAGTTAATCAAAGTAATTACATTTAATTAGTCTAAGGTTTCGCGAAGCCAGATAGTTCAACTATTAAAAAAAAGCCAAAGACTTTGTGTCATAACTGTGGCTTGTTTTTGGTTTTGTTTTTTTGCTGTGAAGTAAAAAAAAAGTTGACTGAACATCCTCCAAATGTGGTGATTCCATAATTTTTTGCCGGGGGCTAAAAGTACTCCTTTACCAGCGCTCCTGTTTACGGTGTGTCATAATTAATTACTGATAAATAAACACTTTTAATTATATTTGTAACCATCCTCACTTACACAAACCTTTGCTCTGTACAATATGACTGCAGTATGAAACGAATACAAAACTGTAGCATCCATCTCTTCTTTCCATCAGTCCAGCTGAATCAATCAGTGCTGACAGCCAGCCTCTCCTCTCCTTTCATCTCCCTTTCTCTTGATTTTTCTTTTTAAAGCCGTCAGCATCCATCTCATTCACTTCAGCTTTATTATGCAGCGGAGCCTCAATAAAATAATAAATGCATGAATAAATCATACACAACCCCAATCTATCTGATTCAAAGGGTTTGGATAATTATTCAGTTTTTCACGAAAAAAAAAAGAACTCATTGATTTGTCATGACCCTAAATAGTTTCTAAGGTTATGAAATGGGAAATTGATCTGCGGAGAGCTCTGATGGGGAGAGGAACAAACTCACAGAATATCCAAATATTCAAATCTCTCTCCTGCTCTCCTCCTCTCTCCACTCTCGCTCCTCAAATATCCGTGACCAAATGGACTTATAATTGGGAGTCGGGGCACGCAAAAATACTCCTCACCTTCTCGCTGAGTTGTCTAGATATTAGTTCTGCTGAGTTACAGGGTTGATATGAGCACATGGGAAGAAGATGAGGGGAAAGAGGACATCATTAGGAGGAGGCCTTCACTTGTGTTTGCGCGGGACTTTCGCATCCTGTAATTTTTTTCCCTTCTGTTATTCATTTATTTATTGTCTGAGGGTGTGAAGGCTTTACACACACACACACACACACACACACACACACACACACACACACACACACACACACACACTCAAAGAGGGACACACACATTCCCATAGCCCATCTTTTCCTCTCTTCCAACAACGTTTCTCATTATAGCCTGTCTCCTCTTGTTTGTCATATTGGGCGGTCACCCATGATGATATCATAGGGTACAGGTTATTCGTTGTGCTTGTGTGCATGTGTGTGTGTGTGTTCAGTGGTTTGCAACCATGACTTGGCTTTTCACAACACCCCTGTGAGATTCCTCACACATATGTCCACACACAGACTCTCTTTCTCTGACAGAGAGTCAGAAAGTCCTATTAGCTTTCGAGCCCTTATTTCTTCCTTGTGGGTGTTGAGAGTCCCCATTGTCTGGACTGAATAGGACATGTCTCTGGATCTATGAATCCTATTATGAAGGAAGTGAAAGGAGGGGGAGAAGGGGAAAAGGATGATGGGTAGATGGATTTTAGATAGAGCAATAGAGTAGCAACATGTGTGCTGACAATACAGACAAATAATAAAAAACTGGTCATTTATTTAAAAAAAAAATGCTTAAAGTTTCTTTTGTGGCAAAAGTAAGAGAGCTTTGAAATTAGTCATATATATCAATGTCCAAACATCTTAGGAAGAAGGTCAGTAAAAAACATAAAAGCTGGCTGTAGACTTTGTCTTTCTGCCTTCCTTCAAATGTGACATAACCTGTGCAAGTGGCTGATGTCTTTGCATGTTTATACCAGTGCATACTGGGCTGATGGCAAATGAAGGGAGGCCTATGGACATTTCTAGGGAGTTGGTTACAGTATAGGTTATGATGTACGTTAGAGGGTAGGTTACAGCATTCCCTACTACACTGGGGACTAGCCAATACAGAGAAGTATTTATTCTCATCCTGATTTCTTATTTTTTGCTCATTTGTCACATTTGTTTCATCAAACAAATGTTAATAGTAGTCAATGATAACCAAAGTAAAAACAACATGCAGGATTTAACTGATAATCTATCTGACATCTATCAATCTGGGAAGCTTTACAAAGCTATTTTTAAGGCTTTGGGACTCCTGCGAATCGTGGTGATATACCTTATATACAAATGGAGAAAACTTGTAACAGTGGCGAATCCACTCAGGAGTGACCATCCTACCAAAATTACTCCAGGAGTTCATCAATGACTTAACCACGAGGTCACAAACGAAACCATAACAACTAAATAACTGCAGGCTGCACTTGTCTCAGGTAAGGTCAGAGTTCATGGTGCAGTAATAAGTAAGAGACGGGGCGAAAATGGCATCCATGCAAAACCATTGTTTACTAAAAAAGAACATAAAGGCTTTTATCACATTTGCTAAAAACATATTGGTTATCCCCAGGAGCTTTGAGAAAATATTAAGTGGACTAACTAAACATTTTATAAAAAGAACATCAGACCAACAGTGAAACATGGTGGTGGTAGTGTGATAGCCCAGAGATGCTTTGTTGCTTCAAGATCTAAATAAATTGTAGTAATTGATGAAATCATGAATTATGCCTTCCATGAGAAACAAATCTTAAAGAAGAATGTTCAGCAATCAGTTCATGCTTTAAAGTTAAAACTCACTCAAGTTATGCAGCAGGACAAAGATCTGAAACCCACCAGCATGTCCACCGATGAACAGCTTATAATCTGAATTTACTACATCTATTTGAGATGTGTTATGACCTTAAACAGGTCAGGTTGGTATGGATTTACTAACCTGATAATATTAAAAATGGTTTGATGATCCAGAACATGTACATGTGAAAAATGTGTAAAATAACTAAGCAAATATTTTCAGGGCAGTGTATCTTTCGACTATGCATAACATTTAGTCCTGATGTAGTAGAAAATGCAAGAATTATTTAATCTACTTTTTATGCTTAAGGTGTACGTGTAAATCCACCTGGTGTCACCTTAAAAATTGCATTTAAATACTGATCTTTACACTGTGTTACATTTCAGTATTTAAAATCGACATTAAGCATAACAGTAAACCAAAGAATATCTGGCCATAGCATCATCGAGGGCAATTACAGTTTATTTCTTTCTAGCATACGTTCCATTAATTTGGCCACTATGTCTCTACGGGTCATGTTAGCATTGCACTCTCCACCTTTGTCGTGGAGTTTTGTTACTGAGTATTTCAGGGTAACAAACACACTAATACAACTCTGCAGCTTTCCAGAAAGTGGGTCTGACTTAGCAACCCAGACTGTGATTTTGATGACTGCAATATACATCTCTATGGTGCAATGTGACCAGGCAGCGATTACTCACTGTGTCCTTTCTTTTTTTACTGTTGTCCTTGTACACTGAGTGGTTTTATACTCTATACAGTGGAGTTAGAGTATCTGGAGTCATGCTTTCACTCACTTGATTCATTAAGTCCAATATTTGTTCTCTTAAATCTGTTTTTTGCCTCTCTGTAAACTCTTAAGGAAAAATGTTTTTAATGCTATTTTTCTATGTACAAATAGCATAAACTTTGTGAACCCTGGTTTTATTTTAAATTGCTTTACAAATACAGGTGGTATGGTTTGTGCGCAGGCTCACGCAGCACAAGGCAGAGAACCCCCCTCTCACCCTCCCCCCAGCTAAACATCTAATCACTGTTAATATGCAAATGACCCGGTGTCATATTTCTCAGTCGGCAGGGCAGAGCAAATTTAAGCAGCTAATCTCTGTCGTCAAAATCTTAGCGACTGGAACTGAAAGTGAATTATTTTGTTGTTCTTCATTGTATTTGTTAGAAACATTTTTGTAATTTTCCTTTAATTGCGAGACTTTGTTTGAAACTTGGTGGAGAGGAAGTAATGCTCAGCACGGACTGTGTTTTTTTAGTGACACAATGCACCGTGGGTTTTGTCACATCTTGCCATCACCTTCAAGCTACTCAACTTTATAAAGAACCCACGTAAAAGTATTGTGGTTAAGCTAAATCCAATTTATTAGCCTACTTTTTTGAGATGAAGCACAGCTGCGAAGAACACTACAGCAGGCAATGAGGTGTGTTTAATGTGTCTCTGTTAATTTGAGTTTCCATGAAACCGAAATAAACAGGTATTTATGTTTCTACACTTTCATTCACTGGGTGACCCCTCATCTGAGGCTCTCCTCAGCTCCCTCCGGGAGGATGGCACGGTTGCCCCTAGGGTGGTCCTCCTTGGGCTCTCACGCTCTGGGGACCTCTGGATGTCTGGGGCCTGGATCTCCTCCGTGCCTGGTTCATGCCCTGGGAGACGGGGCTGTGGCCCCTCACACCCTCTGACAGTTCGTTACATGGAGAAGCCTTTTGAATACAAGCGCACTCATCCACACAGGTGTACACACAGGTGTAGACACGGGTGTTCAGAGATGCAAACTACACCTTTCTTGGCTACTGCCTTGGAGCACGTTGTGCGCTGTCAGTCCTGCGTGCTAAACAATAACATTCAATACTTGGTATTTACTGTTAATCTAGGTTATTTCTGTTTTCCCCATATTGTGTTGCTCTGCTTTGCTTTTGCTTGTTTTTTTTTCTTTGTTTGTCTCAACAGGTAATCCAGTGGATTTTTTCTTCTTTTTTCTCTTCGCTCGCTGTCCCTCGTCCCCTCTGTTTTTTGCTCCAATACGGAGAGATCAATATGGCAAGGCGCTGATGGTCCATTTAGTAAAATAAATCCGTTGGGCATCTTTCTTGGCCTTCAGACAATAATTCTGATAGCTAAAGATCCAAACGGGACAGGCAAAACAAAAAACAAATAACTTGGATATGGATGAAGCACTAAGAGTTTTTGGAAAGGGAAACAGGAGACTGTTGTTGTAGAGTGGATTGAGGAGAAAGGAGAGCGGAGCTGTTTAGTTGCAAACAGAGTTCACTTCTTTGCTAAACAAATAAGCTTCAAACAAGACAAAAAAAAGAGCAAGTGCCTCAGTGTCGCTAAAAGCCAGATCAGCAGAAGCTTAGCCTTCAGGTGAGGCACCCAAGTTTGTCAGGTCTTAGGGTGCAATCCAATTACATGACAAAAACAGTTATCCAGAGCGCAGTCATCTCTACGAGTATCCATTTTTGCATTCTTATTTCATACATAGTTGGTTCCAAAGCATCCACTGCAGCTCTGTTAACTATAGTGATGGAAGCTGAAGAAAGAAATCACGATGATGTTAAAAACGAGGATGACAGTTAGAGTCAGGTTGGAAAAATGAAAAGTATTTACACTGCTTGAGGGAAAATTGGACCTAATACATGTAGGGCATATTTAACCAAATTTGAAATACATGGGGGAATATTAAGCAAAAAAGTCCCAGCAGTCGCACAAATGATGATGTATAGAAGAGAGTTATCTCTCCAGAGCAATGTCTTCTGCCATTTCTGCACTGCTCCATCTCTGAGATCAGGGGGAAAAAAGTGAAGCCTAAGCCCACATTAGACCTTCTATATCTCTATCTGTGAGCGCTGACACAGGAGGTGCAGTGCGACAGCTTACACTTCAATGAACAGTAGAATTAAAGTTTGGCAGCAGTTTTTTTCCTCTCTTACTGAGGGAGGACTCAGAGAAAATGTTATTTCTTAGTGAAAGACTAAACCACCCTCATTTTTCTGTGGCTCTAATATAATTAATGCAATAAAAAACAAATGAAACAAAAGGAAATACGTTTACAAAAATTAGTCAATTGTTAAAAGAAGAAAAAAAGGCCAAATGCAATATAATAATAAATACAATACATTTTTTTTTTTATAATGGAACAAATAGAAATTACCCTATTTCCCTTTCTACCTCTGACAATATTGATTTATTGCAAGACACATTTGAATATAAATTTTGCTCTAAGTGATTTATTTTAAATGAAAACTGTCCTAGGCAAAACATCTCATCTGTGTGTCAGAATTGAAACCTCTTTGCATCATGCGCTGTTTAATGCTTTGTTATGGACAAACACACACGCACTCATACATCCAGACATGTGTACACAGAGTTCCTGAGGGGAAAGTGTCAGGAAATGAGATCTAGATCAGGAGGGAAGGAAGTTGAATTCTAAAATAAGAAAAACAAATCAACACCACTGAAACAATCTGGCCTCTGTGTGTGTGTGTGTGTGTGTGTGTGTGTGTGTGTGTGTGTGTGTGTGTGTGTGTGTGTGAGTAAGAAGTGTAAATGAAATGATCTGCACACTTTGTAATTGCTTTCTTCCCAGCAAGGGTGCTGTGTTCATGAGAAAGGAAGTGATAGAAGAAAAAAGGGAGACAAAGAGCAACAAACCAAAGACAATTCACTACGACACGAGCTGCACACACCTGAAAATTAAGTGTTATTATACAAATGTTTTAATGCTTCAGTCAACATGCTTACACAGTGTAAGGATGAGCAATTCCTCAGCTTAAATAAGCCATAAAAAGACTTTAATAACAGGCACTAGTAAAGCATTGATATGTTACACTGAATAGGCAGAAGATGGAAGGATGGATGCTACCAACCCTACCGAGAGTCGCATCATGTGTATCAACATCCAGTAAGTACCAATCCAAGTACTGCAAGTAATTCTTATTACACAGCTTGTTTTTCAATAAGTCACTGCAAAGGTTGTAAGCAGTCTTTTTCAGGTAAACCAAAGCCACCATTTAGGTCAGTGGTCCGCATCAACTGATGATGAACCAAATTCAGGTAGCTGAAGTCTCCACAAATAAAATAGAAGACAGGTGTTCTCCAGCTATGAGATAAAATATGTCCTCTGTAAAGCAGCTAATGTCTAAAGCTGGTGATGGTGCGCAGTATAACAGCATGTAGCATGATGTAGACTCATTCAGCTGAGCAGTTACATGGATAGGAAGATGTTGAGTTGATGCGAGGGTTTAATTCATGTGTGCTACATGATATAAATACACTGCTGCATTATCCCAAATAATGATAGCGTATATCTTCCAATACTGGCCTGTCTCTTATTGACACTGGTTTATAATAAACACCGGTTTGAAAACATGTCACGACAAATAGACGCCGGTCTCCAATAGTAGCCTGGCAGCCTTCGACCCAGAAGTCCCTCCGCGCTGTCGTCGGTCCTCCCACGTCTCATCACTCGGCCAGCTGTTTCCAATCAGCCGTCATCTACAACCAGCGGCATTTAAGCTGGATGCAGCGACCATTGAAGTGGGATTATTACACTGAACTGGAACTGTCGGCTAGCGAACCTGCTAACTGTGATTTTCTGGTCTTTTACTTCCTCTCGAGGAGAGTCGGGCGGAGAGAAGTTTCGGGGAGCACCACTCGTGCACTGGGCTACCACAGACAAGGAGACACTCTGGAGCAAAGGAGGAGCACAATTGGGAACTGCATTATTTGTGAACTGTTGGAATACGTTTTGGAGCACTGTAAGTAAACGCACTGCCTTTTCACCTCAGTCTAAAAACCGCTCCTGGGTCCTCTTTCCCTCTCACTTCCGCAACAATTCCGAGAAGGGAAT